>WYDF02269110.1:0-18261 GCA_009867245.2 Adranes taylori | reverse complement strand
CTCTGACCGGGGGCCCCTTCCGGCTGGGGGCCCGTGGCATTTTGCCGACTTGCCACCCTGTAGTTACGCCACTGCCAACTATCATACGTAACAAATACGGTAAATCGTTCGTAGAAAATTTGTATGTAAATAGTTTCACAAAATTTTGGTTGATTTATTTTACATTGTTTTGAGCAATATTTAATATTCCTTTTAACACAGCAAACACATATTTTATTATATTTTCTAACGTGACCGAATAATTAAGTTTTCAAAATTAATTACAACTACATATTTCGTGTGCCTAAATCTACACCGACCTTTCTTGGTCTCTAGATTTAAAAAACCACCTCTTGCTTGGTTATCTCCTATCGACCTCATTACCTTCTCCAGTACGATGCTGGTCCCAATGGTAGGAACGATGATAAACGGTTGAAACCGAACCAAGGATTTTGGTGAATTATTCAAATTCTAGTGCAATTTGCATCCAGCTTCCTCGTCGCCAGTTAAAGTTTCACGGCGAGAAACTGATTAAAAAAATTTAACTTTACAAATAATTTACAAGTTTTAATTGAGACAAGTTTAATTTTATTTGAATTGAATCGAAGTAAGAAATAAACAATTTGTTTGATTTTGAAATTATTTAAAATTAACAAACCCCATTTTCGTTGCACATAATACTTATGATGCGTAATAAGAAAATAAATGTGGCCCTAATCCGTTCGTCTTTTTCTAATGTAGCCGTGCGATGCTGATAGGTTGGACATCGCTGCTTTAGTCTTTTAGAACATTTACGTTTGTTATAAATTTGTTTGTTATAAATTTAAAGTCCTCGATGTGTTTTTTCAAACAAATTAAATCTTTCTCTAATTGATTTGATAGTTTTGTCTAAAATCGCGAAAAAAAGAAACTTTCAAATTTTATTTCGGGTCAGTAATTGTCTCATAGGTTGCTTTATAACGAAATAATCTTCTTTTAGTTTTTCTACGTACTTCTGGAAAAGTAGGCAAAATGTAATTATCTGATGTTGTGGAATTTACTACAACTTCTTGAACTTGAATAACTTTATTTAATAAATTATCTTGGTTACGCACTATTTTTCGATGTGCAAGTGTGCCTGTGCCCCGTAACTGGCCGGTACCAACTTCTTATTGCATTATCACTAGGTGTTTGTTTATTAAACATTCCTCGAAATCTATTTTGTGTCACCGCAATTGACTTCATTTCTGTAAAAATTATTTTACAGCTTCCTTTTTCATATAAAGTGAACATTTTTCAAAGAGAAAACTAAGAAAACTAATTGAAAACTAATTATGTTATACAAATAAGAAAACTAATTGTGTTAAACGGCCATTTTGCGTGAAATAATTATTTGCTGTCATTAAGCAAAGCGAACTTATATATATATAAATCTACTTCCAAATATTCCGCTAGTTATCAAACTTTACTGCTTAATATTGTTTAACTTAACTTTCAGGGAGTAAGTTATAGTACTTAAAATAACAAAGTTGCCCTATCCCCAAAAATCAACGTGTTAATTTCCGGTTAAACCGGAATTACGATAAAAGTTAAGTGGGACATCGAAAAGTTAAGTGGGTCAGTTGTTTGCTTAAATTTTCCAGTCAATATCTTTTGTAGGATCTTCTAATAATAAATTAATGTTTTTCTAAAATTGGGAAAAGGCACCCTTCATCATCAGGCGCTGTTGTGCGGTGCCGACCTGCACACCAGCACTTCGTAAACGTGACCAAAAATATGGATTAGACGAAATAAAGAACACTTCCAACTGTATATTATATATAATTTTGCATCATTAATATCTAACTTTTTAAGTACATGCTTTGTGTTTGACTCATTCTGAACAGTTATAATAAATATCTATCTATCGACCTATGTAACAAAATTCATTAGAACATTATAAATTTTATATGAGAAGTTGGTAGCCCTAAATGCAGTCCATTCTAAAGCAACACCACCTAGAAGACAAAGCCTACCAACAGAGCGCATATGATAGCGAGACGTCATAACATATGGTCATAACAAACTCCATGTTTCTTCTTTATGTCACAATATTAGTTTAAATTTATTTTTTTGCGATTATTTTATTTAGTTTGTGTATATTTAAGTACATTATTAATTATGTTTATGTGGGAAGTTTTCTAAAAGGCCTAAATATAACAAGAAACTATATATTTTGGCGCGAATACGTCTTGTGGAAGATAAGTTTATATACTTGTGTCGGCTTTTTATATATTATTTAATTTTTTATAAGACCGAATAAAAAAAATGCCTTACCGGTGTTGTGTACCAAATTTTAAAGGCAATTACCTGAGTGCGCCAAAAGTGCATTTGGATTTGGTTTTCCAACAGACATCGAATTAAAACGCAAATGGTAAAATGAGATACGAGATAGTAAAAACGCTAAAATATATATTTATTTTAAATAGAATTAGTTAGTTTTAGGTGTGGTGAAAATATTTATTAATTACATAAGTTATTTGCTAATTACATAACTTAAAAGTAGAATTTATTTCCTTATACAGGTATGTATAGTCAAAACAGCGCATTATATGACTAGATGCAATGACGTCATAGATGCATGCTCTTACTTGGCTTTGTCTTCTAGTTGGTGTTGGCTAAGGTCAAATGTGCGCATGCTGCGCAATGACGAGCCTAGTTTTATATCTGATCTGGTAAAGCTATGCGAGCAAGTGAGACGCACTAAACTGTGTACATAGCAGACAACAATGTCTGTGGTGGTTTGTGGCCAGCAATCAGTGCATTGCAGCTGATAGTGTTTAGTGTTTCAGTGCATCCAAAGTAAAAATTCCGTACGTGTATACGCTGTATATGGATAATAAATAATAGTTGTTAATTTAATTGTTTTTAACGAGTAATTTGCGTTTTGTTATTTCTTAGTTTATATTCGATTATCGTGTGTCATCTATTGTATACCGCTGCACTAGCACCGCATATATCATATAGAGACTTTGATTTATATAAAAGACAATAACTGAGCACTCTTTGTGGATATGTGAAAGTATTCATTTAAATGTTGATATTTTCACACGCCTAAAAAGCATTTTATTGTTAATTTAATGTGAATTGTGTTTATAAAAATCTGTGGACTGCTATATATAATTTACTTTATTCATAAATTCATCGGATTCGTTTGTGTGGATTGTGTTGTTTATTATTTTCTTGAATACTTACATTGTTGTTTTTCTATATCTAGTTTGTGATTTTACTGTTTGTGAAATTAATTTAAAGAATTTTATTATATGAAAATTTAGGCTGTAAGGAATCAATCAGTAACGGGTAAGTTGTAGTTATGTTAATATTATGTACTAACATCTAAGAAATTTATTATATATTTATATAATTCTGGGGTCTAAAAGTAATAACTGCTAATCTACTTGTAGAAATAGGGCTCTTGCGATAAGGTGTATTTTGATAGGTATGTATGTGCATAGTGTGTTGCATAACACATGACAAATAATTATCAGAACTATAGAACTTACAACTTTAATAGAATAACATTATAGATTCTTCAAGATATCAAAAAAAAATCTTAAATACATTATTCTTAAATACATAAATCTTAAATACATAAAAATCTTAAATATATTAGTAGGTGATACTAAAACTATGTTTTATCGTCGCTCTAGCGTCTAAGGATTTGTTATATAACTTTAAACTGTATTACACAATTTTGCATTGTTTTTAATAAATTTCTGGAAGTGTGAAAGTAATTGTAATTTATTTTGAGCCACCTCTACATGTATTTTAATAGGTTATATTAGAGTAGACATTAATGAAAAGATAAAGGATACAAATTAAATGTGCTTTAACACGCAGTTATGCCAACTTATGGAACGTTGATTATTAAATGAATATATATTTGTTAATTATTACAAAAGCGCTATATTTTTAATGATTACCTACATTGAAAATATATTAAATACTTACAAAACATATGCACTTTAGAGGTGTTTTGATTCAATATACAAGAAATATTGTGAAAAATATCTACTAAACTTAGGACGTTATATTCTTAGTAGCTTTCATCGTTAGAAAAGGAAACTCGGTTATCTGATTAATGCTTATATTAAATAAAACCAAACAAATAAATTATGAAAATAAATCCAGGAACCAAAAACTAGTGATATGTGTCTATATTACAAAATTAGTTCGTCTTCTTAATAATAATAATAAATAAAAATAAAATCTCATTTTGGCACTAACTGTTTGAAAATTATTTCAGGCTGTAATAACTTTGGTATATCTATGAAAGACTGTGGGCCGCGGCAATTCCGCAATTAGGCAAAGCCGCGGGCGTAACACGGGAACACCTATTCTTGAAATTGTGTTAGGCATATCACTTGTCGCGACAATTAGGCTATGTCTCTGGCCGCGGCCATTTGATATCAGACTGAGGTTCATTCCATATCAGACTGATCCACTGCGAAGCGTCGCCGGGTTTAGCTAGTCTTATATATAAAAATTAACTTCCCTGTGTTTGTGTTCGCTAAACTTGAAAACTACTCGACCGATTGACTTGAAATTGTGACACAACGATGCATTTACTCCAATTAAGAAGAATATATAATAAAAAAACGAGAATACGGGAACACATATTCTTGAAATTTTGACACAACGTTGCATTCGAATACGCGCGTGTTTTTGTACATTTAATGTGGGAACACGGGAATATGGGAACACATTTTTGAAATTTTATTAGGCCATATCGCTGGTCACGGCAAAGCCGCGGCTGTAATGCGAGAACACGGAGATCAAATAAGTACAAATCTGATCAACTCAGATCAAATTAGTTCAAATCTCATAAAATCTGATCAACTCAGATCAAAGCAGTTTAAATCAGATCCAATCAAATCGGTTCAAATCAGATAACATCAGGTTAAAATCAGATCAAATCGTATAAATTTAGATTAAATTTGATCAAATCAGATAAAATCAGTTCAAATCAATTGAGTTCTTTGCCATCCTTGGCTACCTACACAATCAGGTCTCCCGCGCGAGTAGTACGTATGTTCGCAATTGTGACCTTCTGGACTTCTCTCTTAAGTATCAACATTTGTGTTTGTAGAGTATTATTGCGACTGGAGAGCGGTGGACTGTAAACACCCATTGAATTAACTCTTTTTGCTGGTTAAAATCGGTTGATATTTCGCTTAGCGATTAGACATTTAATTAGAGAGATTAATTGAAACCAGTTTAGTTCACTTTAACTATTTAATTACAATACTAACACGAAAATGAACAAATTGATAAATTAATGAAATAATGAAAAAATGTAATTGTGCACTAAAGTCGAACCCTTCCAAAGTAGACAGGGTTCCGAGCGATGGGTTGTGCTTGCGACGACGACGACAACAATCTTCTTGAATGAATGTCTAGACCGAAGTGATTTAAAACGTCTTAGGAAGCTGCAACGGGAGGCATCAGGTAGGTGGTATATACTTGGTAATAGTACATACCCTTCTCTATTTGCGTATTTAAGCTCCACAATAAAACAATAGGCACGTACATTTATTGTCCACTATGCATTTATTGTCCACTATGTATGGTTTTGGGTTTTTTTTACCGAGCTTTGGATAGCGATGCCTTAAACAATGTTAGTTTGTATGCAAATATAATTTCTTCTATTTTATCAGTGGCGTACCGAAATAAGTTCTTTCACCAATAAGAAATACAATTTCCTACACTGTTCTATCACAGTTTATTGCCTTGACTAAAATTGCTTCCGGTTTCGGCCTTGGCTTCTTACCTTTTGGTTTGCTTGCTTGTAGTGTCTTATTACTCCCTTTGGGCTTTCTTTGTTTATTGCTGACAACATCCGCCCAAGTCTGTTTGTCATTGTCGTCTGTATTGAGCTCGTTACTTTTTCGAATGTTATGTGGTCGCGGAATGTATTGATCAGGCCGGCATTTCCTAGCTCAACCTCATCTATCTTTCGGATATCTGGCGGAACGTATACTAACAGTTGTATTTCTGCGTCACGTTCAAACACATATGCAAGCAGTGCTTTTACTGAACTCCAATGCAATATATTCCTGCCAGTACCCAATTCGAGGGTGGCTAATTTTTTCCTAATCTAACCAGGTAAACATAATCCTAACCTAATTGTAACCTATCAAAATTAATCTAACGAGCGTATATATGACCTAACCTAACACTTCCTAACTCAAGATACATGTTCAGGTGTAAAATATACAATAGCTTGAAAAGGAATGTTTTCGATTCATGTGTCTTTGTAGACTTATGGGGCCGAAACTTTGACACTGATTAAAGCGTCTGCAAATAAATTGGTGGTAGCCCAAAAATCAATGGAAAGGAGTATGTTGGGAATATCATTAAGAGACAAAATGACCAATGAATGAATCCAACAACAAATAAAAGTCATGCAACGTATAGCGTCATTAAACTGGAACTGGGCAGGACACATAGCCAGAATGACCGATGATGGCGATCACCAACAAAAAGATCGATGTGAAGGCTGCCTAAAGAATGGACAAACGATATTAGAAGAGGAGGAACTACGTGGCAACAAGAGACATTGAATCGGGAAAGATGGAGATAGCTAGGCGAGGCCTACGTCCAGCAGTGGACATAAATGTCTAGAAGAGAAGAAGAAGACTTCTCTTCTTTAGGGAATGCCTCACCTGGAAATCGTATTATGGCAAACTTCGAACAAGCTGCATTCGGAGCGTGGCTGACCTTCATTCGGAGCTTTTTGTTGGAATCAGGTTTCTCCATTTTACGCAAAAAGCACTTTCGCATTGATTTTCTTCGGCTGAAGACTGCTTGCTCTTGATCGGAACGCGATGGAATGAAGTAATTGGACAGGTTCGTGCTCTTTATGAGTTATAGCACCGATGGGCGAAGTTTCACTTTAGAAGAGTTTCTGAACCACTGATTTAAGTAATACTAATGGTAACTATGTGTAGATATACATGATCATTCAGATATTCGATAAATATTAAAAGATAAAGGATATGCTTGTTATTAAGTTTTATATGTATGTACATTATTACATAAATCATAATTTAATGAATACTCTTTTACATTATCTCTATGTAATTATCATGAAATCCAATATTGATTCTCTAAGGATGTAATGTTTTTTTTATTATTAAAATATAAATGAGTTGATGAAACAGGGCCGTCTGCAATGGAATACTATGTTACCGTTAATTTCATTATTTTTTAGATGTTATACCAAGGGTCCCTTTTAAGTTTGTATAAAAACAATGACAGACACAAAAATTGTTTGTACGAATCCTTTTATTGGATTTCAAAATATAATCGAACGTGTAAAGGAGAATTCAAAGTTATTTACCTAACACTAATTGTTTTTGAGAATACCTGTTCGTTTCCAAAAGGAATGATGAGTCACATGGTCGCAATTTGAACATTCATATGGCTTCCCTTCCAAATGGATACGTCTATGCATTAACATGGAACTGTAATGTACCATCTGGTAATCACATTCGGAGCATTCCTAAAATTTCTCTTGTGCATTTATGAATAGCGAGAGAAAGTTTTTGTCTTGTCTTTTAATCACATTCTGAACAAGCGTAAGTTTTCTCTGATGAATGAACGCACTTAAACGCGTTTTAAGTTTGTTTATATTTAGTCCTGTAATCGCATTCAGAACATTCAAGTGTATGATGTATTGAACTAAATCAAATATTCTATTTTAATATACAAAAGTTAAGATACTACACAATCGAATTCCTGACACAATTTTATCGAAATCATTTTTGAAATCAGTACACGAAAGTTTACTTTCAATAAATTCAAACTCAAAAATAAACTCAGTGTACACCTGTTTAATAAGGTATATATAATAAATCATAACATTTAATAATTATTAATTCAGGTTCCTTTACTTCAAAAATGTTTACATGTTGATTATCCGTTAAAAACTGATTTTCCGGGTTGGTCTTCTAATACTTCTTGCTTAATTTCTTTAATTAAATCATTTGATTTCTTTGAAGAATTACTTAGAAGAGTCTCTGATATAGGTTTGTCCTTCTAAGGTTAATATATTACTACATTCAAATTTACAATGATTTGTTAGTGAATTATTATTTTCACTAACAAATTGAGTACGTCTATGCCGGAAATAGTTTCTCCTTATTGCAGTTTTATAACCACAATCTGCACAATGGAAAGGTTTGTCTCTGGAGTGAGAAAATTTGTGATGTATTACATTTACTTTTTGCGCAGTTTTATAATCGCATTCCGAACACTTATATGGTTTTTTTAAATGTATGCGTTTGTGGACTTTAAGACTACTCTTCTGAATAGTCCTATAATCGCATTTGGAACTACTTTTATCATAGATACTCATATGCATCCATATTTTATGAATTTGTACATTTTAATTTTTATTGCTGAATACGGCTCAAGACAAAATGCTGGATTCGGCGAAACATTTTGGTCATTTCGTAACTCTGGACAACAAAGCTGTTCGCGCCATAGGCAAATATGGAGACCGGATAATTCTTGCGTTTCCGATTTCACGCATAGACGAATTCAAAAGTCCAGGACAGTCTGGTGTCCAAACCCACACTGCCCTTTTAGAATTTTCCCAAAAGTGACTTCGGACAGTTCATGCCATAGACAAACATGGGAAGTGGAATTACAAAAACTGTCTTGACCTGTTTGAAAATTAGACACAATCACTATGTTTTATTTACTGAAGATCAAGTAAAAATCAGTACTAGTGGAGAAAAATCACTTGCTGCAGTTAAAATAGATATTGCGGAAATCCAGACTCTGTTAGAAATCACATCTACCAAATATCCATGGATACTAAATGTATCAATGTGGACGAAATAAAACATCAACATTTCTATGAAAGCAATAGAATCAATATGGTTTCAGATCTCTCGAACTCAGTTTCCGAACTAGAATCAACATTGCCTGTAAAATGCAAACGGGACTCTGAATCTCCAGATAAAATTTTAACTACAGGTCCCACTCAAACTTCTCGAGATTATGCAATTATACAACGGAATATTACAAGTCCAAGAAAGCCAATGATTTTATGGATGACAAATTTATTAATTCAAGGAAATCTTTGAAGTCATCAAGACAGTTATATCAGTGCGTAAAATTGCAATTACAGCACTGCATACAAGACTAACTTGATTTATACAGATATGCGCATTCATTCAGATTCAGGAGAGTAGCTATATGAGTGCTCAGAATGCGATTACAAGACTACACCAAAGGATTCTCTTATACTTCACTGTCTGATTCTTTCAGTAGAGAAACCATTTAAATGTTCAGACTGTGATTACAGATTAACAATAATTTATTGATAAATAGTTATTTCGTTTTATACATACTGATACGAACGTATATTTTATCAAATGCAATCAAATATGAATGTTATTTTAACCCTGTCAAAATATTTGCAATACCTTACTGGATTGACAGAGTAACAAACAAACATATTTCAATTCCATAATCATTTCAAAGAAATAGCGAACAATTCTTATTTATAATATTTAATCTTTAAACATATTTCGCATACATCTGTTCTGAAGGTCATATCGGTATACGTAGATTTATTGTTTTTGATTTATTTGCGTTTGGTTTGTATACTTACTAGAATTTATAATGCTAAAGAATTTAAAAACAATTTAAACTGTTTCAGCAATTTCTATTATGCAACTGTAATAACAATTTTATTCGATTAAAAACAAAGGTACATTTTTGAAAGATTACGAAGCACATTTTTTATGTGAGACTTTGTAGTTCTTTTGGAAAAATTTATAGCACATTTGAATCCAGCAGATAACATGGTAATTTTTTTATTGGTCGTCCATATAACACTTCCTCCATCACCTAACAATTAAAGAATTGTTTCATTTATAAATACAAGGTTTGTTCGGATAATAATGTCAGTGGTTTCTTTTTCGGGAACCAATGATGCGTGGAATCGCGCTATGGATGGTGGAGATGAATGGAGACGAATGTCATAGAGCGAGAACACGCACAGGTAGTTGCCTCCTCGCAGCCGGAGTGTTCGGATATGATTTTTCGTTAAAGTCGTTTCGGTCACCCCCGTGCAAGCTAAAATGTAGCGTTCGGTAGAACAACGGATAACGATCAAGTTTTGCGTTAAATTTAGACGTTAAACAAGACCGCAACGGAAACTGTTACAATGATTCATACGCAATGATTGCCTTTCGAATCGACAATTATACAAGTGGCACAAGGCCTTTGTTGAAAGCCGTGAGGAAGTGAGCGATGAACCACCACGCGCTGGACGACCATTACCGAGGAAGACGTGTCTCGTGTGAGAGATCTTTTGACCTTTGATCAGCATTTAACTGCCGAAGACATTACATATTCCAAAAACTATTGTTTTCGAAATTGTGAGGACCAATTTGGAGATGCGGAAGTGTGTGCGAAGCTGGTGCCCACAGTGTTAACCGACGACCAACATTGCGCAGATTTGAAACGTGCCAGGAGCTTTTGGATCTGTGTGAAGAAGACCCTGAGTTTTTAGACAACGTGATAACAGTCCCGAGTGGCTCACGTCAGCGCCGCCCTCGCCACAAGAAGACCAGTCAAGACCATGCTCATTGTGTTTTCGACATCAAGGACTTGTCCACCATGAATACGTACCGCATGGTATATCCGTGACCGGAAAATTCTACGTGGAAGTTCTCAAGAGACTCAAATGCGGGGTTCAATGCGTCCGGCTCGGCATCGCGAAGGATAGGAAACTTCACCATAACAATGCGCCAGTATATGCACATCCTTTACAGTCCTCTGCAGTCCTGACGTGGCTCCCCCACACTTATTTTTGTTTCCGCGCTTGAACACTCCCATGACAGGTCAACATTTCGGGACGGTTGACAACATGAAAGAGGCTTGCACCAAGGCTATAAAGGACATTTCGGAGAAGGACTGCCGTGACACTTTTGATGCCTGGAAATCTTGATAGCGGCGATGTATCGACGCAGGGGGACAGTACTTTGAATCCTTTTAATAATTCGTACCGATCTGATCAATATTTTTTTCTCAAGTTATTGACATTACTTTCCGGACAAACTCTGTAAATTAATTCATAAAAATTACAGAAGCATTAAAAATGGCTTACAAATCTTTGAACTTTCCCTAGTTCTGAAAGATTCTGTTCAACTGTTGATCGAGTAAGTTTTTTCCTTTGGAGTTCTGCATAGAAAAAATTATGGTTTGCATAGCTATTTTACTTTTTGGTTACTTGCCTTTGGAAATTTGAAATCAATTTTAGTATCTCGCATTTATCTGTCTTTACATATACTACTTGTACATCTCTTAGAAAGTTTGACTAAATCTTGTTAGATGATTGATAAATCTTGATAGGCCTGTATGGTCTGTAACTGGCGTTTTAAATCTTTTTTATATTTTACAAAACAATTACATACAAACAGCATTGATCCAAGCTCGCCGTCTTGGGATACTTCTGAAGATGCAGGCGTCGGAATACTTTGATTCAATACTGTGACGACTACATCTGGCCACCGCTGATGATTTCTGGCTACATACATTTATCTGTTTATTGATTGACGAGTGAACCTGCGGATGCAGTCTATCCATCTTGATGGAGATCGGTTACGGATGCGTTTACCGTGGACCAAGTCTTTGAGACACTCCACTCCCCTCTCACGTCACGTGCCAAAAATATTGCAGGATGATTTTGTAATTAGCCTTTCGCTGATCCTGATTTCATCCTCCAACATCACATATTAAATGCCTCTATGCGTTTCTTATCATTCTGCTTGATACACCACGTTTCTGACCCATATTAAAATATTGGAGGATTCTGGGTTCTGACCTATGCCATCTTTGTGTCATTGGTGACATTTCAGTCCTGCTATATCTTGTGACAGACTCCAACGGAGAGTCCGAGCGATTGTCACAAATTGCTTCCGAATTTACTATCCTCCGGAACCGGTTTCTCGGGCGACAGGTCAGTTTAACGCGAGACCACACGCTGGAACGGATCTTGTTGTTCCACTGGTCCTCCGTGGCTTACTGAGGACACGACTAGCTACGAGTACGTGAGATGCTCAGGAGTTCGTGATCTAGCGAGCTGCTGAAATAAACTTACTGCTAATGAGTGAAACAGCATTAATGATTTAACAAAACACGTCTATTCGTCTTCAAAATACAAACAAAGAAATGTCAAATTAAACAATAGCGCATTAATGGGGATTACCGAATAATAAATCAAATACTTTAGCAAAATGATTTAGGCAACAATAACGGCAGTAGTACTAAGAACCAATATGAGCTACGTAATATCGCGTCCAACATTTAGTGCTGCTGTGATCGAGTGGCTAAAACTAACCTAGTCGGTCAGTATTAGGTACCCCAGTGGATAGAACCGAAAGGAAATTGCTACGACCTGCGTAACACCGCGTCGAACAATTAGTGCTACTGTTGTAGAGTGAGTCACTGAAACCAACCCGTAGATTAGAATCATACAATCTAACTAAGGGACCACTATATGATGAGTTTCATCGCGTCGAACAATCGATGTTACTGTTATCGAGTGACTGAAACCAACACGTATGTTAGAATCATATACTCTAGTGCAGCTATACTCAACCTTTTTTCCTTTCGGCCCACATGCATTTGCTTGCTGTGTTACACGGGCCGCAACATTTTTGGGAGCAAATAAAAGGGTAATGAAGTTAGAATCTATCTTCATTTCCTATTATTATTTTGGGTGATACCTTTTTTTAGGTCATCCATTCCCATATTTTTATAAAGCACCTTCCTAATAGTAGTGTTTCGGGCCGCACGTAAAAGCTTGGCGGGCCGCAAGTTGAGTATCGTTGCTCTAGTGGTATAGCAAATAGGTAAGGTAGAAGGAGAGAACAAATCATTGTAAACACATGTAATACAACAGTGTAAAATATATGAAAACGCCCAGTCAGGGATCGTCGTGCTGGTTGCTATCCCCGGTTGGCTGGTCGTCGCTGGTGGCTGCTTCTGTTGCTGCTAGAGCTTCGAGTTCGTAAATTGAACTAAAATATTCTATACAAATTGCGCGATTGATAGGCGTGAGCCGCTACACAAGATTTGTTCTGTACTACGGGTCTCTGTAGCCATTCACTCGTTAATTATTATCTCGATACGATCTCCGCTTATTTCAGTGAAGGAACAGTAGTTTCCACATAATAACGGGTCAATACGTATATGTCAATCAATATTACGTATATATCAACAACACTACTAAATAACTCTGTTCAATACCTACAGCGAGTATATCATGTAATACGATTTGAAATGGAGGCGTATTGGTAGAAGGAAATAAAATCTCCAATTTGCGTTTCGCGGACGATACTGCACTTCTTCTAGCGGCCAGCCAGGATGCACTTGAGGATTTGATGAACAGATTAGAACAGACAAGCGCTGAATATGATTTATGCATAAACCCCCAAAAAAATCTAGTAGATAGAGAAAGACTGAACCGGGCATACATCAAAACGATCGGCAACTATGGGGTGGTGAGCCAAGTCGTATACCTAGGAGAGCCGTCGTTAACAACAAGGGGAGCACCAAACCGGAAATACGACGACACATTCATTTGGCTCGTAGTGCGATGTTCCAACTCACTAAGGTTTGGAGAGACAAATCCATAACCAAGGTGACTAAACCTAACTTAGTAAATGTTCTAGTGCCGGACTAGAGACATGGGCGCTGTGGACAGGTGATCGCCGCCACATGGGGGCGTTTGAGATGTTGTTTTGGCGGCGCATGTTACGCGTACCATGACGGCACATAGGACAAACGCGTTGGATCATTCTTCACCATGACAATGGGAGCGCTCACACTGCTCGACAAACTTTTGAGTTTTTGGAGCAACAAATCATCGAACATCCTTCGTACAGCCCTCACTTAAGTCCCAACGATTTTTTTTTACATTTCCCGCCATCAAGAATGCACTGCGTGGTCAAATGCAGTCGATGGTTTTCAAATGACCATTTCGAGCATATCCATTGAAGAGTGGAATAAGTACTTTAACAATGGTGGCAAGTACTTTGAAAAACAATGAAGGACTGAGATTTAAACTATTGCTTTTTGTTAAAGCTATGATTCTGAATTCACTGGATTGTTTTCATTGGTTTTATTACTTGATATGGGACTTTATTACTTGATTTTTACTTTTTAATGAATAAATTGTGGATGGCTTCGCTTCGCCTTGTGGATGGCGTAGGTTTGATTGATCAAATTGACTTCAATTCGGATATAATGTATAATTTAATGGACGAGAGAAAAACTTGTATGTTTAACACCAATGAAGTGTAAAGAGCTAATATGTGAACGCAAATATCATATTCGCGGGAAGAGTCGCGATGTCGCGGTTTAGTACGGGAGCGATTAGATTCTCGAAACATACATACATACAAACGGTCCTAGGCACTTTTAATCCAAGAAACTCGCAAAGTCGCTTTAGTGTACAGACTAAGTGCATTACGAGTCGCTAGTGCATTCCGCACAGTTTCCGAAGACTCCATCTGCGTCATTGCTGGGATGCTGCCGTTAGAGATATTAGCCGAAGAACGTAAGTCTCTGTATCGAAAAAAGGAGAAGGAAACACAACAACATCTGAGTTAAAAAAGCGGCTGAGAGGTAGAAGTTTATGCCATTGGCAGGAGCAGTAGGACGCATCGGACAAAGGTAGATGGACTTACCGCTTTATACCCAAACTAGAGACCTGGATAAATCGCAGTCATGGGGACATCAACTACTACCTCACCCAGGTGCTCTCTGGGCATGGATGCTACCGAGAATATCTCCAACGCTTCAAGCATGAAGATTCCCCAGAATGCCCAATCTGCATTGGGACTAGTGAAGATGCGGAGCATGTATTTTTTGTATGTCCCCGCTACGATTCCGCCCGAGTAAAGTGGGAAACAGCACTTAAGGCTAGGGTTCAGCCGGACAATTTAGTCAGCGCAATGCTGGAATCAGAAGAGGCGTGGGAAGCAACAAGTACATACGCAACGGAGGTGCTGAAAGACTGCGGCAATTCCATGGGGATATGAAGGACGGAAGATTGAGGTGCTTTTAGTCGGTATAGGTCACCCCGATCGAGTCATACGTAATAGTATTTCCCCTCACAAAGAAAAAAGAACATACATACAAACAAAGAGGCATTATTTCGTTAGGCTCGTACAGCCTAACACGCTAACATCGCATACAGATACGTGTGTTGTTGTTTTGTCCTTCACGGAATTACTTCCGTAAAACTCGTCAATGTAATATATGATTTATTCTTATTGGCTGTCTACATTTACAGGCGTAGTTCTTTTGGCGATTTTCGCTCGCACTTTAATCTGTTTGAACAACTTATGTTTCCGTAGATTTTTGACAGAAAAGCAACGCAATATTTATTGATTTTTAAAATTTCCAACGGATTATAGATACTTTCCCATTGGTCGTAGTTCTAAACTTTCTAAGATTTGTAGTAGAAGTTTCCTTCAAGCCACGTCCATCTAGCCACTGGTCCAGGCGACACGATAGAAGGGTTTTCCAGCCGCTAATAGCATAATTACGATCCTGCTTTAATAAGATTAAATTCTGAAACAAATTATACAAGTGGATCATACTGTCATGCGCCCGGCCCACTTTTATTTTGGAAAGGTTAATATTTTGGAGTTCGGATTGCGTATATCGTGTCTATTTGATGATTGATGAATATGACTCTTTCAGATAAAAAGAAAGAAATCGAAGTTGATCAGAGTTCATTACTAGAAACGTGCTAAATACAAATAAGATAACCTCAAATAATATTTAAAATACGACGTTTTATTTTATCTTATTATTTGAAAAACATATAGCACACGTGTTAATAAATAATATATAAAGAAATATATGTTACACAAATGTGTTTCGTAAAATAAGTAATAATAATAATAATAATAAACAAATTGGTAAAAGTAAGAGAAAGTATAGTGAAAAGAGACCAGTTTATAAATGTAGATATTAATAAGCTATCAGTACAATGACGCCTCGATTTACATAGGGATTAATTCCAAGGAAGTACGACGTAATCGAAGCGACGTGTTTCATGTGAATTTAGAAAATCATCTGAAAGCAGACTTAGAAACATTTAAATTTCAGGTCGTGGGCGATGAATTCAGTGCAAAGTCAGAGGATTAAAATTTGGATAGCTATTCACAATCGACTACACGTGATTGGTTGGTTATGCCAGATGATGGAACTGTAGTCAAATCTAGATTACTTGGAACTCGTGTATTTGGTGACGGCTTTTCTTCCCTCGGCAAGTTTCCCACTGCAGATGTAATCCCACTGCAGTTTCGATTTATCTGCTAGTAATCATAGATCTTTTGTTATAATCAGCAAGACTTGATACGTGAAATCCGGATGTCTTTAAGAACCGGACCCAACAGGATTTCTCGAAAATTAATTCATCTATCGCTTCCACATTAACATTTAATTTGAACGGGGGCTCTCAGAAGTATGAAGTTTGTCTCCATAGCGGCGAATTACATCAGATTTAAGGTTATGCACTCACGATCTACAGTCCCATCGTTACACTCCATAACGAAATAAAACAATCGCACCCTCTTTTACCCCTCCGGTAAGCAGGCTCATACTTGCCTAGCACTTTCGGAGTCTTGTATTGATAGTAACATTTTCCATTAAACCGGTTTAGTCTAAAATTAAATCTAAAGTTTCACATAGGCTACAACGCTACGCTTTAGACGCCTTTATATGGCTCAGTTAACGTACCAATTAACAGCGGTACGACGTGTACGTACCTACTAGAATATCAGTCCGAAATATATTTGCACGGCGCTAGCTACTCGTGACGATCCAGTCAGCCAGACAAAAGAGTGTGTTCAGGAATTGGCAGGCGGCTGGTGGGGGTGTTGTAATTGGGAAACAGAGAATATGGGCTTTAGGTTATGCGATTGACATGTTTGTATGGCGAGAAACAGGGAAGAAATGAATGAATTAATCGATAGGATGAATGGATGGAATAGAAGGAAAGAAATTCTACTCTATAGGTTCAACTAATTTAATTCATAATAAATGAATTAATATATTGAAAGTTTTCCAACCAACACGAAATATAAAATAAAACTTACATATTTGCACTTTCCATCATTTATTGCAGTAACGTTCCGTACTTTTGCTTTTAATTTTAAATTCACTTGAGAACTGTTGCTTAATACTTAAATCCGGCTTTTTTTATAGGCTGCCTTGCCGGACCCACTGAGCGTAGCCGCCTGTAGAATCATTTGATCTCTTTTCGACTCATTTACTTATCGTAAAAGGGCCTTCATTTAGTATCTCTTGCAATGTGAGACTTTTATGTGCAGTCTCACGTTGCTCTGCGAGACAGTACATCAAGCGGCTTAGCCCTTCTGACAGATAGAACGAAACCGTTTTTACTCCATAAATGACTCGCGCAGTTTACTCCATAAATGACTCATAAATCTTTATGTAATAAGAATAATGCTAATTAGACAAAATTAATTATAGATGGTTCCCCTTTAAGGTTTTTTACTTCTGTTTATACATAAAAATACGAAGAATAATGTTCGAACGCTAAATATCTCTAGGTGCTAACTAACAGAACTAAATTAACATGAATGATAATATTTTCCTGATACCTTATCCCCCTCTCTGTGGACTTTCGACCCTGAAAGTCATAATCTTTATAAAAATGAATGTTTGTATATATGTTTGAGATTAATAGACTTCGACACCGTTTGACCGATCATCATGAAATTTGGTACATTTGTTTTTTCAGGGATAAGGTTTTTATGCAATCCACATTGTTGTAAATTGCTACTAGATGGCGCTGCAGCACATCAACTGCTACACCGTTCAACCGATCGCCATGAAAATTAATATACATAGGTATTTGGGTACGAAGAATATTTTTATGCTATTCACTTTGTTCGCTTCAGGAACCATTAACAATTCCGCTGGCCGCGCCAATTAGACTATATCGCTGCTCGTGGCGAAGCCGCGGCCACAGGCCACAGTAGTGCGGACAGCAGACCTGGTCCCGACGTAGGTAATCTGGGGACCAAAGAGGGCAAAACAACGTTTACCCGGCCCGCTAGTCCATATATATAAACGGATGTTTGTATATATAGATATATATATATATATGTGTGCGTGCGCGCGCGCGTGTGTGTGTGTGTGTTTGAGATTAATAGACTTCGACACCGTTTGACCGATCATCATGAAATTTGGGATATA
>WYDF02269099.1:0-18263 GCA_009867245.2 Adranes taylori | reverse complement strand
TATCATCGGCATATCTCAGATTACTTATGCGCCTTCCTCCCACTTCAATCCCCCCATACCATTCATCGAGTACTTTGTGCATGGCGTACTCACTATATATGTTAAATAGGATTGGTGACAGGATACACCCTTGTCTAACCCCTGCTCTAACGTAACACCTCTACTATTAATAAATTCAATCATCAAAACGCAAATAGAGCATAAATATATACTTTTTAATTATTAAAAACCCTTAGATATCTAATAAGATCTCTAACAGCTGGCATTACTATATTTCTTAATTATTAAATAAAAATACTCAAGATGTATTGCTTAAAACGGGCTGCTGCGACATCAAAAATACACCGAAAAAACAATATTTGGACTTGAACTAATGCGCAAAGTGTTAACAATGTATAAGGTTCAACAAATAGACCATAGACAGTTAATTGAAAAGTTAAAATTTCAAAATTTTATAAGGTTATACAAATGAGAAACTTAGACCACAACGAGCTACAGCAGCAGGTTGGTTTAGGCGTCCACTTGATGTTTTCCCAAGAGCCGTCGACTACTTCAAACCGCCTCAAGCTACTTCAGGCCGATGTTTAGCAACAACGTGCGGACACCCCAGGACGGATTCCGCAGCTGGAGCCACTTGATGTCATATAATTGGCCGCAGACCCCTTGAACTGCTTTCACCATCCGAAAGACATCAACTAGGCGCTGTCAGCTATCTAGGCTCCACCAGAAGCTAGGGAACGAGATGTACGCTGTCTGTGGACCCACGCCGAAAAAATTATGGCCAGGACTACAGCGTGTAATTCCGAACGGCTGGAGTAATCCATACAATTCCTTCTTAATTAGTTGGTTCACCATGGCAGAAATCAGACTTCTAGGGCTATACGAAACTGCTCTATAAATTTCAAAATGCAAAATCACGTTGTATGGGACGTGGTCAAAAATTCTAAACTTACCAAAGCAGCCTAAATCTGATTAACCAAAATAATATATAAAACCCATTTTCACTCTAACTGAGCATCCCCATGAAAGTCCGTCATATTAACAATCCATAATTTTAACAAAATCTAACACCACATTTTGCGCATTTTTTGAACAAAACCAAGTCACCACGTACAATATGGTTCCTTCTTTCTCCTCAAAAAATTCTTTCCTCCTCCAACAGCTAATTACTCATACGTCACCTTATCGAAGACCAAAACCAATAACGACTGTAACGTAGCATTTCCGCAACGTAAAGCTGCAGGTTATGTATCCATTCACTGATCCGAAACCCGCAATCGTTCCTCATCGCTGTACTAAAACAAAATAGTGGCGGTAACCCTTGTTAATGCTAATTTCACAAAAACTATAGGGAGCAACTTAGTTACCCATCGTCAAACTACTCAATCAAAATAGTGCGGTCAAAACTAACAGGTCCCTCTACAACCACCTGCCAAATCTCTACAAAGATTTAGGAGAAAAGATATAGGCGGTAGATATAAACAATTAAATTAAATCCGACCTGAGAGCACCAATCCAATATCTTTAGTCTGATTTGGTAATAAATTCCGAATGAATCAAGGTAATATAACAACCTAAATACCAAAGAGTCGTACAGAAAGTTCTCAATTTAATACCTGCTAAATTGAGGATGTCCATCTTAAATAATTTCCATGCAGTTTATTCAGCCTTACTTAATTAACTGACTGCTTAAATAGACTCTCAAAGTGAGCGTCTTTCATAAGTGATGTTATTTGTGCTTCTGTAAAAGTTCATTCTTTGATTTTTCTGATATTTGTTTTAAATAAGAAATCTCTACCCATTTCGATCCATAGCTTTGACAAAGTTCTTAATGAGACCAATTTTTGATATGGAGTGAAGGTTACTTTCTCTGGATCAATAAATTGTATCTTTTCAACATATTTTTTTCACGGACTGAAACATTTTCCTTATGGTCATTCCTTTTATAAGTAATGATTTTCTTGGTATTTAATGTCCCATTCACAAATAAGGCAACAATACTTGGCGAAACCTTTAACTTAAAGCTTTAACTTTAATAGTAAAGTAGTAACTGTTTAATTACTGCAGTCATTCTATTTAAACTGTTTGTATATGATTTTCGTCAATAACGTATAGTTCTTTCATTTTAAAATGTAAAAAAGCGTATGAAGTAATAAAGCGTAGCTTTCATATTAGTGTTTAAATTCAAAGACATTTTTCCATTATTTTGTGTTGGTCGCTAAGAGCTTCCATTAGATCATGAGCACTTAAGAACTCCTTTCAACAGAGAAGCAGTTTTCGAATTGATTTTACCAATATTTGACTCCATTCAAATTTGTTTGTTTGTGGAGGAGATCCCAACATTTCACTCTAAAGATCGGCTTGAATTTCAAAAAGTTTCAAAACAAGAACAAGATCATTAAGATAAACATGGTTCAGAAGATGAAGCTACAAATGAAGGAATTACCGATAGATCGTCATCACAAATGTCATCAGATTCATTTCCTGTTCAGTCGTCACGAAGTATTATATTTCAGGTGGCTTTGGCACTGCCAATTCATTGCTCTGAAGTACAGATCGATGGTCGATGGTGAATTGAACGATTTTACTTTGTGTTTTAATTTATAATTAATGCCTGAATTGTAACTCAAACAAAAGTAACAGTCTGTGCAATGGTATTGTGTTTTTCTCCAGATATTTGGAACAAGAAATTTTATGTATTAAGAATCCTTTGATCACACTGAAAGAAACGCGATGCAAGTAACGCAACAATAATGAGGAGCCTAGTTTTGATCTTCGTCTAGTGGCGTGATTACCATGAAAGCTAGGGAAGCACAGCTTATCCGACCTAAATGTAAATAAATTCATATTATTTTCAAATAAACTTTTTTTATTTTCAGAAAATTTATACCGGAATAATTTAATATTATATATTATTCTGTTGATTTGAATACGTATAATAATTTCAATATTTTTCAATATTAATCGAAGCTCTAACGGCGTAAGCTATGAAGTTATAGCTTATCGCCAGAATATTATTTTATACTCAAAGATCGATCACAAGCGCGTGTCCAGGAATAATTTCTAATAAAATAAATACTGTTTCACAGTGGAATAAAAAAATGTATGAATGTGAAATTAGTTACACATTAATATATAAACAAGACAAATATCGCTTCAGTGCAAAAATAATTCATTTATATGAATAATTTCGTTTGAAAATGAAGTAAAAATGGTCTTGTATAATCCTTAAGCCAAGAGGGTACACATTTATGCACTTGTGAAATGATAGTAGTTTCGCTATTTAAGGACACACAAAGTAATAAAAATATCGGAAGTGAAATAAGCAAATGGTTAAGAAGGGTTTCACTAGAGTGATTGAGGGTTCGATCCCTGATAGCGAACTGTTCTTTTTATTTTAAATTTTTTTATCTTTGCACTTTCTTTCCAAATTTATTTTTGAAATACAAAGATTTTCTTTTCAAATAATTCATGGGTAGGCAAACTCATGAATACAGCACATTACGGCTAGATTAAGAAATCGGACAATAGACTTAAATGAAACAAATGCTAATGAGTTACGGAAAGCCCTTAAATATTGCGGATTAGATCAAGTTTGTCTAGAAATTCTTAAATATGCTACATAATTTTTAAATATATGTTCTTATGCCTATTTTAAATCTATTGGAACATAATCGTCGATGGAGTGCTATTAGCGATAAGTGAGCGGATTACACACAAACAAAGGACATTTTAGTGTCCCCATGTAGTGAATAAATAATAGCATAAAACCATGACTGGTAAAGCCAAGGTGGGCTCTAGCTCGATAAATCGAAGGAAGCCTTTCAAACCCCATATAAGAAGCAAGCGCAGCGAAACTGTTTAATGTAGCGGAAGTGGAGGAGCTGCATTCACCAGCCACGATACTAAGTTTATGATTGGCGGCATGGGAACAGGCGCTACATGATAACGGACCATTTTAAAATAATATTTTAACGACTCCTCCCAAAGGAGGGAATGGGATCGAAACATATACTGGTAAGGGTGTGGGTAGTGGCAAAGGCGAAGGATTGGAAACTGTAAAGTTAACGAGCGCGAGGACACACGAGACGTAGATCAATTAAAAAATGGACGGTAAACCAACAAAAGAAAAAGACATACGAGCGAGGGAAGGCTTATGTAGAACAAACGGACAAAAGTGAAAGAACCAGAAGATAAAACTGATAAGTAATATAAAAACAATGAACGGACTTACGGCTCTGCTTGAGAAAGTACCACCTGAGATTGATTGGCGCTACAGGCACTGGGACTGCAACGCGAGTTAATTGATCAACGCGGGACATCTGTAGCAGCTTGTCAGACTAATGGAACCGAAGGGAGCAGATTGATGGAACTATAGATGGAACAGCGAAGCTACCGGTGCAAGTAGATCAGTAGGTACTCCAACGGAAAAGGACACTCGAGAATTACCTTGTGGGCTGAAAGTATTTCTAGCGATGTTAAAAACAAGTGGCGTGAGGATCAATTCATGGAAGTAATGGAAGTTACCGGAGATTTGTTTGAGTCTCTGGCAGAGTATGTGCTAGCACCTTGTGCCTCGGAGGACCTCAAAATGAGCAAGGGTATAGCTATCGAGTTTAGAATAAGATACGGCCGAGCAAGCGCGTTGCGGGAACAGGAAATAAGCTGTGTAGGGGTTGCCGATCTAGAAAATGAAGTGGATAAAATGGAAAAACTTCCAGGTGGGGAGCTGTCTGCTAAGTGGTAACTAAGGATATTTCTTCCAGAAGACAAAGAACGAAAACGTATTCTGTAGTATCGCAGAGCTGACAAACCAAATGTGATAACGAGAAACTACTAAACGAGCCATTTCTACAATAAATAGTGGACGTGACAGAAAGTTAGAAAAACGACGGGAGCTAGTAAAGAAAATGTTGCAGATCTTTGCAGCCACCGAAATAGAAATGAAAGTATTTGAAAAGAAGTTAATTACAGAAACGAGCATAGTAGCGAAGGATGCTGCCTAAAATAAAAAAGCGAAAAAAGGACAAGAACCAGCAGAAAAGACGGACATAGAAGCGGCAAAAAAGGGACAGACGTAGTCAAGCAAATCAAAAGAAATTATAAAAGCCAAACTAACTCTACTCTTCAAATCAAACGAAACAAAAAATAGAAGCAATTAAACAATATCCGCAGGCGAACATAACTAACTATGCCCTTATGCAAAAGCAAGGTCTATTGGAGTTCTCTCTATTACAATAGCTGCTATGTGGAAAATGAACAAAGATAAAATTGTGTTATAACTTCAGCAGGAAATAGCGGCGAAATAAGCGTGCAAGGTGTTAGACACGGTAATAGAGAACAACACAAAGGTTAAGATGCTCGGAACTTCCGTCCGTAAACAATATATTGATATTAAAGATATGGCTGAAGTTACAAGCCTAGATGAAATGAAAGATGTCATCAGAAAGTAAAATGTGCAATATGTGAGACGCAAAGGAATGCAGGTAACCATACAGTCAGTAATGACACCTGTCAAGCGGCAAATAGAAGACACAATACATTTCGGAGCAAAAACAACTAAATTTACCGAAAGGAACTTTGAACGTTCTTCCAGGTCAATTAGGATAACTATAGATCTCTAATAACAAAAAGCATCAAGAACTCTAGTACCAAAAAGTAAAGGAAGAGGAGATATATATAACCGTAATTAGCAAGCCAAACTATGCTAGGAATTACCTCCAATGGGTGGCAGAAAATACAGGAAAAGCGGCCATATGTATTACAGGAGACCGGAACATTGATGGAAACATCAAGAAAGGATGCGGTCTTGTGAGTGCCAACATCAACATCAAGAAAGGATACAAAGTCGGATATACAACTATAATAAGCTGCTACTTCTCCCCTAATCAAACATTGGAGGAGTACTCCGCTAAAACAAAACAGCTACAGAACGTAATTTTGTAGTAGACCAGACAGATAGCACAATCAAAGAACTAGTCGCAGTACTAGGGGTGACTATATTCAACGAAGGGGAAGATCCGCCGTTGTGAGAAGGGGACACACATCATGTATTCACATTACCCTGGCTAGGTTAATCACATAAAAGAAATTAGCAGATTGGAAAGTGCAGGACTAGAAGACATTCAGGGATCACATGTACATAAACTATAAGCTGCCAGAAAACATTAATGCAACGCAGTGGTATAAGAGAGGATAGATCATCGAGAAGATGAACGCGGAAAGCATAGCTAGAAATCTGAAGAGCATCAAGATTGACAAGCAAGGAACATGGATTACCGTAGCTTGTGGGAGAGGATTACCGTAGCTTGTGATGACTACAAACTGATGCGAATGGCAAGGCTAAAAGGAATTGGTGGTATATTGATATATTGATGGTATACATAGAGAGCCCAACTCAGAAATAAAGCACATTAGACTAGAAACAAGACTCAACGTATGATTAAACAAAAGGAAATTCATAATTCTGAGGACATCATAGAATAAACCAAACAGGGCTGGTAGAGACTTATCAAAGAAATTAGACTTAGTCATAGGAATTTCCTCAGGAAACTACATTTGAAAGTTGAGGGGGCATATGGAGACCGCTCTACAAAATTGTGATAAAGAAACTTAGTAGCATAACTAGTCCAATGGCAAAGGCAGACGAAGTTGTGCACAAACTGTTCCTGCAAAAATCGGATATAATCCCAGTTGATATAGGAAACGCGGAGACCCGCAAAGCATCATACCCTTCGAAGAAAAGGACATTAAAATAGTAACTAAATGGATAGCTAAACAGAAAGCGCAAGGGCCTGTTAGAATACAAACAAGGTAGTTAAAATGCTAGCGGAAACAGTGTAGGTACTGCTGAAAATGTATAACACCGCGCTGGTCGAGTGGTGGTTTCCAGAAAAATGGATGAAGGCGAAACTTGTATTGATTCCAAAAAATAAAGCTAATAGTTACTGGTCAATCTGCCTCATTACAGGCCAATGATGCGCTTGGGAAAGTACTGGAAAAATGATTCTTATACAGGTTTGAAGCGAGTTTGAATTAAAGCGGAGGGCTGAATTCCAGGGCACAGTATAGATTTAGGAAGGGCAGGTCAACTATCGACGCAAGACAGTTGGTTGTAGATTCGGCTATAAAGGCAATAGAAGGCACGAGAAGACGAACGCGGAGGCTGGAAGCATTGATACTGTGGGACGTGCGAAATGCACTTACCATTGCTAGCTGGTGCAAAGTAATGGAGGTACTGCGAGAAAAGAACATGCCACCATACCTGAGACAATTGGTGGCAAGCTTCTGAACAGATATACATATATAATATGAAACTGCAGAGGGAGCACTGCAAACTAAAAGGCTTAGGTGCGGCGTGCCACAGGAGTCAGTTCTGGGGAACTGTACTGTGGAATATTATGTATGACAAACTTTTAAGGAAGTAAATGCCGGAGAATGTGCAACTAATAGCCTTTGCAGATGAACTGGCCATGGTAGTAAGTGTGAAATTGGCCAGCACAGTGGAAGAAAACAAACGCAAACGAAGCTCTATGCTGTATTTCTAAATAGATGCAGCAGAATGGTCTAAATCTGCTCCAGAAAACACCCGAGCCATCTGGAACATAGAAAGGTGTAAAATTTCAGACTTAAACATATAAATAACATAAAACATAACATATACATTCAGGACCAGAAGGTAGAAGTCCCTAAAGAAATTAATTATCTGAAGGTTACGCTAGACATACTATTGGAGGTTCATCTAATATAGGTAAAGCAACGGATAAGGTGACCAAAACAGCAAGTGCCCTAAATCGAAATATGTCAAGAAATGGTGGGGTCCGTTTAGCAAGGAGAGCGCTACTAAATAGCGTCGTACAGTCAGTTGGACTCTACGGAGCACCTATCTGTGCAGACTCAATGAATACAGCTAGAACAGACGGAATTATAATAAAATCAAGCACAGAGAATCAGCCTTTCTGTAATGGCGTTAGCATGTAAGACTGTGTCAACTGAGGCGCTTAATGTTACAGCTGGGGTATTACAAATATAACTCCTTGCACAAGCGAGGAAAATAACTTACGAGAATAGGAGGCATCAAGCTTACATCAGAGGAATGTAGAATTCTCTGAGAAAGGGAGAAAAAGGTAACATTGGAAATGTGGCAAAATGAGTGGCCTAGCAGTGCTAGAGGAAAATGGAGTTTCAAGCTCATCCTAGATATAAAGGAGTGGACTCAAGCATAGAGAGGCAGCCTGGGATATTTTTTGACCAAGGCAATTGGTGTGCATGGAGTTTTGGGTCACACATGTACTGCATTGGTAAAAAAGAGAGCCCTGAATGGCTGTATTGTGACAGTAACTATCACGATGCCGGGCATATTTGTTTTCGTCTCCTGCATGGGAAACGACCAGAGGCTGAACGGGTAGTTAGAAAATATCAGCAGATAACATTACGGACAAAATTGCAAATGTCTCGGGAGCTTGGACTGCATTCAATATATTGACGACAAAGATCCATAAAATAAAAGAAGAGAAGGAGGGAGAATGGATATTTCTTAGTGTCAAACAAAAGTTGTTAGAACTACGGTTACTATTTGCACGTTAAATTAAAGTGTGTACAAGAAACACTTAGTGTGGAATTTTCAAATTATAAGGGCTTCTAACTTCCGAGGAGTGGGATCGCGTGGTACCAAAAAGGGCACCAAAAGAACTAAGTGGTTAGTGAGATATGTAAATGAGTGTCACATTACCATTGATAATTAGCTACCTTAGGCCACTGGTGCTCATGAGTTTAAAAATCTTCCATAAAAGGACAGTGAAATAATATAAAAGGCTGGTAGTGCTTTTATCTGTAAAGTTATGAAGGCAAAAGTAAAAAATGAGTGAAGTCATAGCAGGAGCGACAGCTGGTGCCAAAGACAAAATAGATAGTTTCCAACCTCCGAGGAGTACATAAGGATTGAGTATTATATAGAGCACAATACACATTACAAATTTTACAATACACATAAGTTGGATACAAAATCTTTCTGACTTTTTTGAAGAAAGTGTCGCGTCAGGCGGGTCCAAAGTAATCGGTAGTTTTACGTCTATAGTGTTAAGAGGGTCGTCTATAGTGCCAAAAGTTCCAGTAAAATGGGCGCCTAGTTGCTTCACTAGTTTAATGAGTTGAGGTCCGTTCACCTTGCCAGGCAATTGCCCGCTAAGGGATGAGAAATGCATTGCAGACCCCATCCTCACTGGCTCTTCTCGCACTCGTGGTTAGGCACGTTTGAAGAGTTTGTGGCTGAACATTTATTTTTAAGATCCCATAGGTTTTAATTAGAAATTTTTCAGGAAATGATTCAAGAGCGGCAATGCTGGCACAAAGGCAACTATACCGTAGCCAAATAAGGGGATCGGAAGATTCCTGGAAAATCGAATTCAAAAGTCCTTGACAGTCTGGCGTGCTCCACATGCCAATCTGTACTATTACAAAATTATCCCAAACAGGAAGTTAGAATCGGGCGAAGGCCGCGGTAAAGCGTAGAGCGAAGCTGTCTGCGCCGTGGGAAAATAAGAGGAGCTGAGATTCATGGATTCGCAAATTTGAACGTAAATGAATTCCGAAGTTCATGGAAATCAGGCATGCAGAGCAATATAGTGTGCCAGACTGCTCTGTTAGAGATTTTCCAAAAGAGTCAAGAGCGTCTAAGGGCGGTGACAAAGTGTACAGCCAAGCTATCCACGCCCGAGTCAAATATGGGTACCGGGTTTTTATTCCGGCGGTGAATAGATCGGTAGGCGATTTATAAGGTGCACTTGCTATTTTATGACTAATCCCTATGTATTGATATAACTAACTCCATAAATATACATCCTATAAAGTACAGTTATCCTAACAGATAAAAAATTTATATCTCTGGTTTAAGGATATATTTATGTACGGTTTCCCAAAAAACGAAATTTAGTTCAAGTAAATCATTTGGACGCAATCATCTTCAGTCAAAAATTGTTTTGCGTTCAATTTGCTTGTGACATTAAATTTATTTTACCATTTTCCTGACAATTGAGCGGTATTGGCTCATGCACAATTCAAATATACTTTAGAATGAAATAATGAAATTTATATTTTTATTATACTAAATTCTTGTATCATTACAAAATATGGGGTAGATCTACATAATATAGGTAGATCTCTACCTGAGTTATTTCGACTATGCTATCTATTGAAATAAGATCTGTAAGTTCGGCAGCTCAATAAAACTGTCTCTTATAATTTTATTGAATAGTTTATTATGGCAAGGATAGGCGTGAAATCTATTCAGACGCCTTCTAATAATAATTCTCATTATGTTGTTCCTTTCTTCTGAATTCAGTTTGTCTTTTTGTATTTGACTTCTGTAAGGATGATAATCGGAATGTTCTCCACATTTTACTTTTCAATCTTTTGTAAACACAAAAACTATTCAAACCACAAAAAGAAAAAACGAATTCCCATTTTTATTTTTTTTTTTTGAAAACCTATATCTTGCGTTTATTTGAAAAATGCAGTAAACCAAAAAAGTATTTTTTTTTATAACTCTTTTGACTCAATTTGACGCGAAGCCATGTTTAAACAAAAAATAAAATACTTAATACATTAAATACGGTGTATTATTATAATATATACAACAAACATACAACACACACATACATACATACATACATACATAACAAAACAATTTTATCAATTGGTTCATCACAATCACGATATTTCTTCAATTTTAAAGCTGGCCGATTCCCTGCAAGCAACTGTTCGTAATATAAGTCTCTACATTATTTATTTATTAAAACACACACTCACATTTGTCTCGTGTCAAAACAGCTCGCTTCAAAATGGATCGCGTCAAACGGTCTCGACGTCAAAACCCCTTTTATTTATGTATAAACACTTTAGAGTGTATAGAAATATATTGATATAAATTATGTCCAATTACAGTGAAAATAAGTAATATACGGTTTTTGGATCCTAAATAGATTTTTTTGTAAAATTATTTGTAAACTTTGTGGCGTCTCTATGGCAATGCTACCTTCTTCAGGCAAAAAATCAAATTTATTCTAAGATGAATCTAAACTGATATTAAAAAATTAATTTGAAAATGTTGAGTTATTTGAAATCCTCGGAAATCTCAAAAATCCGATCTTTTTTAGAGAATTGCTTCAGACAAACGTCTCATAACTCCAAAATAATACTCGTTGTTAACTGTCTCAGACAGAAATTCATGATGCACAACACCGTTGTAATCCGTGAAAACCATAAACACCCCTTTCTATTTCGACTGACAACGAGCTGATTTTTTTCGGTCTTGGCTCGTTCAGTGTACGTTATTCACTTGCTTGATGCCTGGATTGTGTGTCATGTCTCCAGTAAAGACGCGTCATATCTCCAGTAATAATGTGTTTCATGAATGTTGGGTCGGATTCAGCTTTGAAAATCATGTTTTCCGCGACGTTAGTGCGGTCCTTTTTTGCATCGAATTCAGGTCTTTCGACATCAACTTTGCAGCGACATGTCTGAAGCGCAAATCATTAACCAAAATGTCTTGACCGCACCCATAAACAATGTCTTCTACCTGACCACGCAAACAATTTGGTTTAAACAATTTAAACCAAACAATTTGGTTTGCTACCAAAACATTCTACTACCGAGCAGATTTCCAGGGTTGTTGAACATATTACCAAAACTTTCAACGAAAACAAATCTACTTAAATGTTACTAGAAGCTGGAGGAATGATAAGCAGATGCAGCAGCCAAAGCGAGAAATATCACAGGATTGCAATATCCGCTTATGAACAAACGCATCACTCTTTTGCAAAGTAACAAATTTCTCTTGTACAACACAATAATCCGTCCTACCATGATACACATAGCACAAGTATGGAATTACGCCGTCACTAGTAGCATTCGAAAACTGTAAAGAATCCAGAACAAAACACGAAGAAACATCGTGCAGGTTCGTCCTCAAGACCCAAATTCACAGAGAACTTTCAAATAGACTCCATAGAAAAATATCTAAAAAATACATCTACCAAATTCTAGAAATAGAGAGAAGAACAGCCTCACATTGCTTAGAAAGGCAACCGACTACAGACGATATCAGAAAACACACAAAGCCCAAAATTGGTATAATGCCTTAAACACATAATCACAACTGGAGCAAAACTTATATCAAACCATTTCAGATAATCAACACAGATTACGTAGCAAAGAACTAAGTTTCAGCTGTTAAAAATCAACGATCAATGATAAGATAGAAAGAGACAATGTGGGCATTATGTTCTAGGTTAGTGGGCGTGCATTTAACGCAGCTCGGAGGCATATATTGCAGTTGAAAAGACCAGATCTATCTCTTCAACATCGAAGGATTTTTAGACTTTTAAGAATGATTTGCTCAATTGGAACGCCATAGTAAATATTAATTTAATCAACTATCGCCATAGTAATATTAAGTTAATTAAGTCATCGTCAAAATATCTACAATTAATATCTAAATGTAAAACTAAGTATTACAGGACATTTGTAACTTTAGCCAAATCTATCGATTATCTTATTTTCATTTATCTATTCTTGTGCTCGCACTTACATTTCATAGCTCTTCGTAATTAACCGTGTTTTCAATGCGGAAAAGAGAGGACCGCCGTCAAAAGAAGTTAGTAGGAAAGCGTTGATCGCACGAATCCAAAAATAATGCCCGTGAAGCAACCCCAAGGAGATCCATCCAGTTAGTTGTCGCAGACACCCGACCACATTTCATCACCAAACCAACCAGTGGATTCGTGCGCAACACTAGGATTGCCGATCCCTCCATTAGCTTCAGGCGACGTTCAGTTACTTCCAACTTGGGGAAAACAATGGCTACTCGATAACTTGTGAAGAACATTATCGCCGCCTCTTCAGGTATTTCTTTGGCGACAGCAAATAAGATCCATTAAATGATATTCATTCAATCGCTCATCACAGTTTCTGCGAAACGTGCAATATTTCGTTACATTTCATATCTTTGACCCTATCCAATGGCTGAATGATGGTTTCTTCATTTCCAACAATAGACCGACGTTACTATCATTTAATCTAATCAGTATCTGTATATTTAAACGTTGACGAACCGTGAGAGATGTTTGGTTCATATCCATCTTTAGGACCGAAGAACGTCTTTATTCCATCTTTAGGACATATAAATTCATTTATTATAAAAATGAATTTATACCTATAATTTGTTTCAATCAGGTATGTCGGTCAATTAAAATCGCAAAAGGCATAGGTTTTGTTATTATGGACATTCTAAAAACCAATAAGCAACTTCTTTCCAATTCCTGAAGCTCAGCTTGTGTATTTTGTGTTACAAAAAATAAGAGAAGAAGTGCTATAATGGATACATAAAGAAAATAATTACTCAACCACAGTTCTGCTTTAATAGAATTAAATCCTATAGAATTAAACTTATCGATACAAGAAGAGGAAGAAGTCATTAAATTTTTATCAGTTCGTACTCACAAAATGATATTTACTCGCTTCGGATCGCACAACGCGTTGATTATGATAACCAAGTATTTCAAACTAGAGACTTGTTCACTTGTTCAATACACTTGCCGTTCATCAAAAGTATTTCGGTAATAGGTATTTTGGAGAAGACTAGCAGTTTAGTCTTTGAGATATTTATGTTTAATCCATGTCGCTCACTATATTCGTTTATCCGATCCATCATTTTTTGCAAGTCTGATATATTATCGGCAAGGGCTACGGTGTCGTCTACGTATCTGACATTGTTGATATGTACTCCATTTATTTTGACATCTTCCATGTCTTTCGCCAAAGCTTCTTTGAAAATTGCCTCCGAATAGATGTTAAACAGGAGTGGTGATAGTATACAACCCGAATTGACATAGTATCGAATGTTCCTCCGTTTATTCTTACTTCGGCAATCTGGTTCCAGTAGAGATTAATATAATTTCTCTTCTATCAATTCCAGCTACGGATAAAATCTTTACCATCTTTTGATGTCTTTCACGTTCGAATGCCTTACGATAGTCAATAAAGCAAGCGTAGACAACCATGTTCATGTCTCTTCACCTGTGTGCCAAAACGTTTAAGGAAAGTAGGGCCTCCCGAGTGCCGAGTCCGTTCTGAAACCAAAATTAAGTGTCTCTTATTTGCTCTTCACACTTCCTGTACACTCGTGTATGGATTATTTATTGAATTTTTTTTCAGGATAGATGGCATTAGACTAATGATACGATAGTCGTCACATTGAGATGCGTTTGGTTTCTTCAGAATCATTATAAACGTAATCTTAAGCCAACTGGGAGGGATCTTGCCGGTTCTGTATATGATGTTGAATAGTTCCAGCATAAGTCCAAGTCCTTTGCCTTCTTAATTAACGATGGTTTTAAGAACCTCTATGTGTACATTGTCTGCTCCTGTGGCTTCTCTGTTATTCTGAGTTTTTAAGGCGTGAATGACTTCACTCTCTGTAATAGCCGGTCCTTCCTATCATCAGCTACTACCTTGGGAGTCTCAGGCTGGTCATCATCAAAAAGCTCTTCCACGTAGCTCTTCCATCTTTTTAGTTTTTCTTCGACACCAATTATAATTTGGTTGTTGGCATCTCTGAGAATTTCAATTTGGCGTTTTCAGCATACTTCAGCTACCTCCTTCAGTTTCTTATGCACATTAAATGAGTTATGTTTTTGTTGGTGTGATTCGATCTCTTTTCATTTATCGTACAACCATCTCTCATTCGCCTTCATACACTTTCCTTATAACTTTATTGATCTCTTTGTGTTTAAATGCTGTAGATTTGGCTGTTCTTCTCTGTACCATGAGTTCCAGAATTTCATCTGTCATCCATTCCTTTCTCTTTTTATTTTCTCTGAAACCGATTTCTTGTTCCTGGTTCCTAATTATTGCATTTATCATTTCTCCCCTTACGGTTTCTGTGTCCAGATGTACTTTTGTGTCGATCTCTTCTAATTCTTTTTCGAGTTTCAGTCCTATTTATGTTTGGACTTCCGCATCGTTAAGATTTTCTGTATCTATTAGTTTATATATGGTTTCTTGTTTCACCTTCGTGAAGCGCTTCATTCTGAAGTCCATGACCACCGGATTATGATCGTTGTTAATATATCTGCCGGGATAGGTTTTTACTGATTTTATATATTTTATTAGCTCGAGACGTGTTATTATATAGTCAATTTGACTCCCTATTATTCTCCCTTGATTGTCTGCAGGAGAGACCCATGTATACAGTCGTCTGGGGTGTTGTTTGAAGAAGGTATTGGATATGAAGAGATTATTTTCATTACAGATCTGTACAAGTCACTAGCACCTCTAGAGTTTCTTTGTCCGAGGCCATATGCTTCGACAGATTCGCCTTCCGCGCCAGTTCCAATTTTAGCATATAGATGACCCATAAGAATTGTAATCTCACCCTTCCTAGTGAGTTTCCTTAGTTCATCTATTTGGTTTTAAAATTCTTCTATTTCTGCCTCTGATTTGTCATTGGTGGGTGCATATACTTGTAAATATTCATTTTGCGGTGAGGTTTGACGCTTTAGTAGTATGGCCCGATCATTAAGAGGTATATAGGCTAGGACAGCTTTTTCAGCTTCGTCCGTCATAAGAATCGCAGTACCATATATATGATTATTATCAGTTCCTCCCGAATAGTAAATATATCCACATTTGGTCTTATTTTACCCGTTTCAGGCCATCTGACCTCACTGCGACCCAGGAAATCTATGTTAATTCTGATCATTTCTCTTTCAACGTTTGCAAGTTTTCCTGTCATGTATAGGCTGCGTACATTCCATGTTGCAATACGTACTATTTTGTTGTAAACTTTGATCTTGCCATGATTGTTATTTTGTGTAGAAAGGGGGATTCTTAGCACCCTCTCCTCATTTAAGAGTTGCCCAGGACTGAGAGCTATTTGTCTATTTTCGTTAGCCATTAAGATTATTTGGAAATGATAGTACAATAAGAGTTCCGTTTCTTTTTTGTACCGCAGTGTGGAGACCATTCTGCTACTATAGCCCCGCTCTTCAGTTTTTATTGTCTGTCACTACGAAGTCGTTCTTCTCGTGCCAAGAGTATGATCTTGGTGAAACTGCTGTCTTTTACCACCTTGGTCTTTGATTTTGGTCCGCCCCGACTATTTGATTCCTTCGGTACGACCCATATCTGGGAGGAATTCCCCTATCTTCCACCGGGTGGCGCCCGATAGGGGATCCAACTCAACCCGTTTTTGGGGATCTTTATTACTTCGTTGGTAATATTATCGGGACCCGGGGCTTTACCTATTTAGAGTTTCGTTACAGCATGTTGTAGCTCCTTCTCAGTAAATGATCTGAAATCATCCGCGTCTACCAATATGTAATTTTGATGGTTTCTGGTTCTGTACATAGGAAATAAAATCTCTACAATTTCGCTTGTATTATTGGACATGTCTATTACGTTTGATGCAGCGTTTTGTTGGATATTTTATACGCATGACCAAATCGGGTTTTGCCTAGTTCTTTTAGAAACTTTTCCCATAAGTGTTTCTGGCTTTGTTTAATAGCCTCATTTAATACTTTCCTCGCTGTGTTTGAAGATTGGTTTTCTTCTTTGCGCCCCTCTAGAAAAGCCTTTTTCAATTTTCTTTGGTACCGTCGCCTGAGTAAGGCGGCAGTTGTTCTTAACGAGGCGATTTTCTCCTTCCACCAGTAGACTTCCTTACGATGGTAGTGTGCATTTCTTTTAGGAATGTTTCTGTTGCACAAGCTTGTAATCTTTTCCTTGAGCTGTTTTACTAATTCCTGTGGAATTCTCGTTACTTGTTGCAGAGATAATTGTTCTACCTCATGTTCAAAATTTTTCCTCTTCATTTTCTTCACAGTCCACCATAATTTGGACTTTTCTCAGAGCAAACTTTGCTTAGTAGTTGTATTCTAGTCGTACATTATATAACGGTGGTCCCTGCTTGCTTCCTCGTCGCACACTCGCTTTTCTTGAATGTGCTTGTACGTTTCATTGTTTGCTAAGGTTATGTCTATTATAGATTGCCTGTTATTTACTTGAAACGTCGGTTCTTTACCCTCATTGCAAACTCGTAGGTTAAAATATGCTATCGTTTCTTCAGAATAAATCGTTTCTTTAAAACTCTAACTAGTGGATTTTGGAATAAAATCCCCTGCTATAATGACTTTGCGTCTTCTTTTCCCTACGTATTTTGCCAGCTCTGCAATTTGATTAGTGAATTCTCCAAGCACTTAATTTGGTGAGAAATAGCAACTGATTATGATTGTTTCCTCGATTTTGATGCTTACATAAGCATTACCGGAAAGGTCTGCTCCTTTTGAGGTACCCTCTTTACTCCAGTAAATCCATGCGAAGTTTTTTTTATCGGTGAACATTTTTTATTGTGCTCGATGACTATAGTGTCTGATATGCGCTTTTTTTATTTTTTGAAACATAAGTCGCTGGGCTAACTTACACCTGTTGAAGTTTATTTATATAACTATTTTATAATTTTATAAAAACTACTCATTGAGATAATTGAGATTTTTCCACTCTTCGTATTTATGGTAACACAGCAAAAAAGATTAATTTTTCATTATAATTTCTGCTTTTAAATATTTATTTACTCATTATGTAAAGTACGTGCCGTTTATTGTAAAGCAATATTGTGATTACATTATATTTCATCAACTTAGCTGACATAACCTCACATACTAAATTATGCAAATAATATTGCTACAATGGGCACAATTGTTTTTAACTTTTAACTTTCTTACATCAGCAGATGTTTTTTTTACATAATCTCATAATCCTTTTCTGTTCTGGTCTCCATTTTGCATAAATTGGAATGATTTTAATCAACTACTCACTAAAAAGCATATGCAAAGCTTAAACACACTCTAACCCATCTCCAAACCTGTCAAATATATCTAGTTAGGTTAGCTAACCTATGTACACTTCAATAACCTATAACCAAACAAGTAAACAATAGAATAATCCAAGTACAAATAAACAAATACTGCATTAAACTTTATTGCATTGTGGATATGGAATATATTTTATTATTGCTCTAAAAAATATCAATGCACACATTGAATTACGCTCTTTCTGCATTAAATTTGGCGTAATTTAAATAGAGATGGTATAAAAACCTACAATTTAAAAATGGACTTGAGCTAGGCGATTATATCTATATATATAAAAGAAAGTCGTGTTAGTTACACTATTTATAACTCAAGAACGGCTGAACCGATTTGGCTGAA
>WYDF02269088.1:0-18266 GCA_009867245.2 Adranes taylori | reverse complement strand
GGAGATTGTTTTGTTTTTCCCTATTTTTGTTTTTTTTCTTTGCTATAGCGTGCTCTTGGGGCTCCCCTCCTTTTTTATATATATATATATATATATATATATATATATATGTTTTGTATATATATATATTGTATATATATATATAGCATATAATGATTTTCTAACATTTCTCTTCATTACAAAAATGTTTATGAAAATTTTTGTAACTTGTTCCATTATTTAATGATACTTGGAAAATAAGTACGTACATCATTTTATATAATGAGAATGAGATCTTTTAATTTTGAGTTGAAGAAATTTCCGATACGTATATTTTAAACTTGTTCACTCATAGAACAAGAAAAGCACATTGAAGTTTTAATATATCTTCCACTCGGAATATTTTTTATAGGTTTCTTGATCCATGGGTGGAATTGGAGTGGATGATTTGTTCCTTTAATGATATCATGGTAGTAGTACGCTTTTATCAGCTATTTTGATTTTATTGCTCAGAAACTTTTCTTCTATGAATCTTTCTGGTATTCAACCTTTTTAGGATTACTGAACTCGTTGAAATTCTAGTTTTTTTCCAGCATTGTATTTTGTTAATCGGAAAGAAAATATGGATTTAAATCGTGAGCATTTTCTAGCAATGAATCTGTTTTATTTTTGATTGCGGAAAAATGAAAAAGATTCTTTGGGTGACCTAAAAACTGCTTTTGGCCACGAGGCACCATCAAGAGCAATTCTGTTTCAGTAGTATTAAGAATTTAAATTTAGCTGGAGCAGTCTTAGTGATGAATTTAGTTAAGGTCGACCAACAACCTCAAAAACAGCATAAAACATTGATGTTGTAAGAGAAATGATAATGGTTCATCATCATGTGACATATAGGGAAATTCAGTCTTTGTTTAGGCATTGATATAAACCTGAAACAAAACAACAATCCACTGTTTGCGTGTTTAAGATGAAGCGAATCCAACAAAAGTTAGTTTAAGTCGGAGCGTTTCGAAGAAAATGATTGCTTGTTTTGTATCGGAAAGTAAGCATGTGGCTACTATCTCTTTAGAATATTGCGGAACAGTGAAAGATGTCGCATTATTCTGCACCAGGACAATGGAAGCTCCCATACAGCGCAACAAACAATTGATTATTTAACCACATAAAAGGTGGAATTACTTACCCATTCTCGATTCCAATCTGATCCAAGTCCAGGCGACTTTTATACATTTCCAAAAATCAATTGCATGGTCAACTTTTTTCAAAGTCCAGAAGATGCAGTTGAAGCGTTTAAAAATGCCGTGATGAGCGTGCCATCTTCGGAGTGGAGTAAATGTTATGACAACTGGTTTATTCGCATGAAAACGCGCATAAATTATTTTGAACAATAAAGCCATTTTTTGAATTTTAAATATTTTTTTGCCTATATCGAAATGAAAGTCTCAAACCCTCGTATAATAACTTAAAATACTAGGTGATTTAAAAATCCTACAACACTTTTCAATTGAGGAAATTATTTAGATTTGTTTAGATATTTTATCGCCATTTGACATTTATCAGTTAAAAATTTCGCTGCTTCATAAGGCATCTGTAGAGTGTATGTTTTCCTATAACTTTACCGATCGAAAAAAAACGTTTAGGCAGTTCCGGGGAAGTACTTTGATCTCTTCTATAATATGGAAGAAAGAATCAGTTTCATGACAGCATCTGTACTTAAATTATGGAAGTGCTCGGCTGTTGTCTGAATTTCTCTAGAAATTTTCTTACTTTTTGTCTTTTGCACAACCCAAGTTACTTAAAGAATTGCCAGTTTGAAATTACCATAAGGAATTATTTTAATGGATTTGTTGATGTATTATGAAAGACTTTATTTTACAGTAATAGATTAGGTGGCTACCGATTTCAAACAACCTAATTGTTCCTTATTAGGTTTGGAGCTACATAATGCATTTATGATGACTGACTAGGTTAGTCACTGTGTATAAAAGAACACTTTTTCCCGAAGAGTAAAAATTATTTCTGTAAGAAAACGTACAAAATGTTTATTCAAATTTGATTAACGCATAATTGGATAATAAGGTTTAATTGACATTTAACTTAAACAATTGCAAGGTATCAATTTAACAAAGAGATCACCCAGTAAATGACTTATTTCAATGTAGTATAACGTAATAGGACTCCCTTCTTTTCTCTTATTGAATTTGCAAGGAATTAAAATAGCGATCGCTAATATCCATGAACAGCAAAGCAGTGGTAGTACCTTATATACGCAATGTAGGTCAACTTTCTCTTGCTACTATAGCGGACAACCGCGTGTTTGCTATGCTAGCCGAGCCAAGTGTAAGTGTTTGTGGGCTGTCACTGTTGATAAATACACCAAGAAGAAGTGAAACTGAGCGCGGTACCACGCCAAGCACCGTTGATGATGGATTTTTTCGCATCGAGTCCAACAGGTTATTGATCTCATGTATTCACTTTGTGGTGGATTTTTCCTTGTCGCTATACTGTAACGCTTATTGCTGACTTATGTTGTATGTCTCGTTGCGTAATTGACTTACATGTACGTGCAATACTTCTTTTACTGTATATAGTCTACTGAAGAGGCCTTCTCTGTTAGATAGTGGCCTTCTACGTCTTTAAAAGCTAATGAATATACTAGGATGCGCTCATGATTATTTAAAGAAATATATACAATAAATTTTTTTAACGTTACGAATAATACGTTATACGTATATTGTATTTGAATATTTACTACTATCGCGGTAGTTAAGATTGAAAATACTTCGTCCGGTCGATGTCGCATAGAGAAAGGAGTCCGCCAAGGATGCATCCTATTACCCCTAATATTCAATGGTTACAGCAAAATGGTCATTCAATGGTCATGCGACTTACTTTAGAGGAATGGCCTCGTGGGTTTAAAATTGGAGGGCACCGCATCTCGAACCTTCGTTTTGCTGACGACACCACACTTGTGGCCACGAGCGAGGAAGAGCTCCTTCTGCTTTTGAGGCGACTAGAAACCATCAGTCAAGCGTATGGATTGAAAATTAATGCTGCTAAAGCGAAAATCATGATCGTCAATCGGGATAACGAAAATGATGTGCTTCCCGCCCGTATTGGTCGTTATGAGGTAGTAGACAAATTTATCTATCTTGGATCCATGCTTCACTGCTCTGGCAAATGTGAGTATGAGATTCGCCGTGGAATCGAAATAGCCCGCTTAGCTATGACTAAGTTAACAAAAATCTGGAAAGATTGATCTCTGGCCAGAAACACCAAGATCCGCCTAGTTAACACGCTGGTTTTTCCTATTTTCTTCTATGCTGCGGAAACATGGGAAATCCGATCGGCAGACCGCAAACGTATTGACGCCTAAATGTGGGTATGGCGGAGAATGCTGCGGATTCCGTGGACGGCTAGGAGAACTAATGCCTCCGTTCTAGCGGAAATATACCGACACAAAGCTATCAATTATTACCTATGGAAGAGTCCTCAAGTTCTTTGTACATATCACTCGCCACGACCATATGGAGCGGCTGACAGTGCATGGAAAGCCTGAGGGGAACATGAGAAGAGGCCGATCACCAACCCGCTGGACCAAGGTGGTTTAACTAACCGTTTTAATAAATACCTGAGTAAATCTATTGTTTTTGCTTTGGATTCCTAAACACGGTAAAGAATTTTCTGAATACTATCTGCTAAAATACTTTTACTTTTCTTTCGATAACTTACATACCGCAAAGGATTTTTTAAGGTACTTTGGTACATTTTGATGGAGTTATGAAGATCGTTAAGTATGAAAGAAAGATGATGAGGAGAGAATTGTAAAAAGAGTGTATGTGAAATCAATGATAGATATAATAGCAACGAATGGGTTAGGTATAGAAGAAAGTTATACGAGAGATGTGGATGGTTAGTGTATGAATCATATAATAGGATGATGTAAGGTATGAATCGTGAGGTAGAGGTATAATATATGTTGGGGGATATGTACAGAAGAGACATGAAATAAGAATGAGTCGATACAATAGGAAATATGAATGTTTGACAGTTGAAGGTATTTTACCAAAATGTTTGATACTGGGAGCAAACATGAGGATGCTAGCCAGATTTAGATGTGATAGCGAACAAGAAAGAAGTTGTAGAATATGTGGGAAGGAAGAAGAAACGTGGTGACATTGGGTGTATACATGTGCAGAAATGTTGTGGACGGATGAACAAAGGATGGTAGCGGGTAATTGAAGGCTGCACAAGGATCATTGAGTAAGGGACATATGTGTGAGATTAATGAGAGGACGATGTGATTATGATGAATCCTGATGGGAAGTTTATGTAGTGGAAAGAAGATAATGTGGAGCGATGCAATGTGGAATGAATTGAATGGAATCATGGCCAAAAAGGGGATGCAGAAAATTGTAAATAAGTTGGGGTTAAAAAATGTGATAGTGTAGACTGGTCTGACAACAAATGGAGAATTCGTGGACGTGTTGGGGAGGGGGGGGGGTGCAGAAGTTGAGGGAATAAAAGTCATGAAAAGAAAACTGAACTTTCGAAAAGCCTAACAGTTTTTGGTATTCAACGCCAGCTTATTCACAGAAGTTTTCCAATGAAGCCACTCTAAAGGTGAATCGATGGAAAAATAAGTAAATTTGAGGAATCATTATTTCGACATGAATTGACATACTTGATGAGGCAGTATTAATTGCGTTAGATAAAATGTGTGCATTGCAGCCGACTCCAATAATATTTCACTGTAATTTTTGAATTAATGAACATTATTTGTTCCAACTCGCTTCAATCCACCAAAATTTAAGTTTGCGTTGTCTGCAGAAATAGTCAATATTTTATTAGAAGTTTTTTTATCATTAACACATTTCAAAATATGTTCGGACAAATACACGGCTGTTTCACTTGTAATTGACTCTATATTTAATAATTGAACTTTGACTCCTCCATCGATATCAAAATATCTTATCAGAATTGGGTAGAATTTGATATCGTTATGATTTGATGCATCAGAAAGCAAGGTAACATATAAGGTTTTTGACAGATCATTTTCCAAATTAATATCGCTTAAGTTTTTGAACACATTGCTTCACATTTTGTTCGAGCACAACTAACCGTTTGGCTATAAAACTTTTTGATCAGTTTTGAGATGCAAACGGCGCTTCGGAAGCTGTGATTATATTTAATTGTGAGGAATGCAAACGTTCCTTCTTGAATTGCCATCAACGTTTCAGATTGGCCATAACTGGAGCTTCTTAGAAAGTTTGTCATTTTCTTGGATGATGACGACGCATCTAAGACATATTTATGCTTACTAGTTTTACAATGGTCCTCAATAGCTGATCGGCTACGACTCCCAATATCAAATTGACCGGAACAAATAGTGCATTTCACCAATTCCTCTTTTATTTGTAAGATGAATGGAAATTCAGTCTTCAATTTCTCATTAAATGCATTTATTGGCTTTGTGTTCCTTTGTCCGCTCATTTTATCTGCAACAATAAAATATTATTTAATTAAATAATATTATTAATTAAATTTTAATTATTAACCCTTTTTATAAAATCTATAAAATCTGACCAATCTATAAAATCACAGTTTTTTTAAAATTGAAAACAATTTTAAGAACGTATGCATACGTTTTTATAATAAATCATATTTACATAAATTATATTATAAACACTTACCTACACTACCCTATAGTAATTTTATAAACAAAAGATGAGAATGAATTTAGTAGAAATAAAAACACGTCCGTTTTTTATAGAATGCAAATAACAAATGATGCTGATGATGCGAGTGATCGACGAGTGCTGATCACATGTAAAAACATATAAATACGTGTGCCGCAACTGGAGCGTCACTTTTTTCAAGTTTGTACACGCTTGTAGTATGTTTAAAAAAGACTGCGCCGGAAATTTTATAATTTCTTTGAAATCGCGTACAGTCAATCCGTGTACAGTGGGTTGCCAACGCTTGCAGTATGCTGTAAACGCTTACATATGGTCACCTTAATATTATACCACCTGAAGATTCAGGGATGGGGAACTATGTGTTGGTACGCAAACGATGCATAACATTCCAACTTGAAAATCCTGATTCCAGAATTGATCGCATAGATCATTTCATTGTAGATCGAAATAAACAAACAAAATGCAAATATTGTCATAAAAAAGTGTCAATCAAATGCCTTAAATGTGATGCAACTCTTCATATTCGATGTTTCATATCGTACTAATTTTTTATGACATTTTTTATTTTTTATGTTGTGCTTTAAAAATGTATGTTATAAAATAATAAATAATTTTTATCTTAACGTACTTTTATTTGTTTTTCGAATTTGCAAAAAAGGCACTCCATCTACCCACTGTCCTTTTAATAGGATGCCATCTTATTAAAAAATTGTAAATAAATAATTAATATTGATCTTAAGGTAGCATAACTATAAATATACGAAATTGTTTATTTATAATGAATTTTACCACCTAAATATTCGTTGGACTAATAAAATCGTTTTAATAAAAATTCATTCACAAATTCACAAAACAAAAATTCATTCTTGTTTCTGATACAAAGGAACATTTTAAAAATGTATAAATGAAATGTTACTTAAATTTTTAAATCTTTAGGTCTACATTTTAATTTTGACTAGAAGAATGCTGCAAATATGAAACAAGAAAAGAAAGTAATTAAACACACAGAAAAATAAAATGAAAAATGGTTTGAAGATCTAATACCCAGGGGGGTAAAATCTTAATTTTGATGGTATTTAATATAATTGCATCCTGAAAGATAAAAATATTTCAGGCTTATTAGTAGATAAATTATTTAACGCTGAAATATAAAATTTATATTTGTTTATTTGGAATATTTGTTTAACGCATAAATTAAATTACATAAATAAAAAATTTCAAAACGCAATTTTGTTATTTTGGTTTTTGTTTCAGTTATAGTTTGAAGCCCTGCTTAAATAACAGTGAAATAATATATTTCCTTCTTTAATTGCTTTATCAAAATTATATATTACTTCGAAGTTACTACTTCGAAGTAATATATAGTTCAAGTTATTTTCTGTTTGAAATAAAAGATTATAAAATAATTTTATATTCGACATCGATTTTGTTATTTAAGTTAAGATATCAAACATTTTAAAATGCGATGCCTGTTTAATTATATTAATATGTTATTATAAGTACATATTATGAAACTTTTGAAAATATTTTTAGATTCTAAAACATTTTCCATATTTAGAGAATGTCGCATCTAACATAAAAATAACTTATAGGTTGGTCCGTTGACCTTTGAACCTTGTGTCGTAATTTTGTAGTAAAACTTGTGGAAACGTGGAAAAGAGATGTAGTTGTTTAAGGGGCAAGTAACGCCCTTGGCAATGGATTTGCTGAAAGGCCAATGAACTTTCAGCGCATGAAAATCAATAATTCAGCCAGTGCAATACATTCATTGATACGTATACAATATAGTGTGCAGTCAATAGGTATTAATTGCGCAACTTTGGGATTAGTTATTATTTAGTATCATTCATATTTGCTCTTTGTTTATATGAATAGTGACTCTATGGGATGGGCCACTGGTTTCTTTTTACCATAAACAACACAATTCAATATTTTTTAAATTTTAATGCTTTACTGAAAAGAGAAAGCCTTCCGATTAGTTATGGAATATAATTTCATTCAAATGCTGGCTCGGCTGGCGTTGCAGGAGCGCATCCTAGCCAAATTACATCACCAAAACGGCTGATTCATACAATTCTTGAAATAAGTGCGCAAAAGATCAATTGTTGCACAGCTCGTGTGGCACGTAGCGCCATACCCTGTAACCACAACTCACAAGCCCAACTCATTAATTTTTGAAAAAATAAAAATCGGTTATCATGCCCGAGTATCGCTCTCCGTTGACCTTAATGCTGTTGCCATCTTCAACTTCGATGAAGAATGGGCCAATAATGCCGCTCTTCTAAAATCCTCATCAAACAATTGTACACTGGGAAATACGATAATATTGCTTATTTACATAACCACCAAGATGAAAATACGCCTCATTAGTAAAGATGTTTTTTTTAGCAAAATCGATATCAATTTCCAGCTCATCTAAAGCCCAAGCAGTGAAACGATAGTGGAGCGGGTAGTCATTTTGCTTCAATACCTGCGTCAATTAGATCTTATAAGCGAAGAACCCGATGTCTTTTTTGTGCTAGTAATGTTTAATTGCTGAGATCTGGGGCGAGTTGAGGTTCTCAGATTTAGGCGAATACTTTCTTCAACAGCAGCAATATTCTCGACTGAGCGCGCTGAACGAACCCGAGAATTACTTGTATTATCAATTAGCATGTCGATTTCGCGAATAGTCTTCACAAATTTGCGTACAACAGCCGTGGTTGGTGCTTTATTTCGTCTGAATTTTTTTTTTCATAATTCGCATTGTTTCTGCAACAAAACATTCATTTTGGAAATAAGTTATCAATATTTCCCGATGTTCAAGTGTAAATCGGTTCATTTTGTAGTGCGGGGTTTTCCACTAAATATTTGAAACAAATTTGTTGCGTATAAGTGTTGCCAATGTTCAAAAAAGAAACTAGCCGATGACCCACACTTTACAAAAGTAGCAAGGAACACCGTAAATATCGAATTCGAGCACTACAAACAATCTAGTCCAGGCGTACACCCTTTGAAGGCGCAAAATCAAAAAGCAAAATAAGAGTTGGGAAAAAATTTGCAAACATTTATTTTGCTAATACTCCGAATTGTTTTTTTTCGCAAATCGACCATTTAAATAAATAGCTGCCAAGTAGCTAAAATAATTAGATATCTTTAAGATATCTTTAAGATATACAGAACTGTAAGCAATTATAAAGCTATTTTCATGTGCCACACACTTTTGGTAGAATTATTTAAAATATTTTATGTTACTTTCTGATGTAGTTAAATCGATCGCAAACGTTACAAAACAAAAAAAACCCTGCATATATCTTTGTAGTTTTTGAAAAAAATGTTTCAAATAAAATTGAGCGACCTTTTGATGGCGTATAGAATAAAATGTATTCAAGTGTCCTATCTTTTATAATTCCCGAAATATATCAAACATTTTGTAAAATTTTAAATGCGAGAAATATAAAAAATATAGAGGGTGCGTCTAAAAAGTTTTTGAAAAAACAATTATTGCTTAAAATCGGTCAAGTATATTCATTGCCCGCACTGGCAAAATTGAGGCTCCATGGTCTTACATACGTTCCCCAAGTTTCATGTTTCCAGCATTCATAAGAACCGAGATGGGTAGTATTGCACCTTTTTTTCAAGGTCCAATTACTCTGCGTGAGTTCGTTTAACCGCGTTAAGTTTTAAAGGAACTTTCAACACAAGAAATTTAAAGGAAATGCGAAACTTTTCGAGAAAATGGACCCTAAAGTTAGCAAAACAAAAAACACCCTATAGATATCTTAAATTGTGAATTTGGAAAAAAATGTTTCAAATAAAATCGACGGGCCTTTATGTAGCATATAAAATAAAGGTTATTCAAATGTCCTATCTTTTATTGTTCCTGAGATATTTCAAAAAGTTTGTTAAGCTTTAAACGTGGCAACACCGCTTCCTATACAATTTGGCGACATGAAACTTTTTTATTGGACGCATAATACAAGGCGCTATAAGTGTGCAAAATTTTAATCTCCTAGTTTGTATACGAAACATAATAAAAATGGCTCCTGTCCGCCATATTGTATTTATAAAAAAAAATGAAAAAACCGTTTTGCGGGCTCATAGGCTATACCTGTCTACTAAATTTCATTCAGGTCGGTCCCAAAGGGAAGGAGAAATTCTTGAACATACACACTTGCGTATACATACTAACACACACCGAAAAATCGACCTTTCTTTTAATTGTTTTGAGCAAGAAACAATTTTTTTAGAAAAAACTTTTTACATGAAAAATTGTTCCTTATGACTCCTATATCTTTCATATTCATATATCATTTATATGAAAGATAAAAAACAATTCAATCCTAACAAATACTTCCTATTAATGAAAAAAAAAGCAAAAATAAGAATGCTTTACTTTTTATCTCTATATCTCCCTTCATTCTTCCAATTACACCCCCCGCCCCCTCCGCGTTCTCCCTCCAAATTCTTTTCATTATTATATGTCCTTCTTTTCCAAACTTACCCTCAGATTTTCCCGTAATTCCCTTTCCCTATCACTCAACTCTATTCCTTTACATTCTTTTATCTAATGAATCCATTTTCCTCCACTCAGCTGCATATCTTACACATTCTTTCTTCCTCATTCAACCAATACTTATTTCCACTTTCCTCATTCCCACATCTAAATCGTGCAATTAGTGCATTTAGTCTACCTTCCATACCTCACCTGCATTTCCACATCCCTGATCCTTTCCATGACGTCGTTCTTCTTTATTACCTCCCATCATCATCTCAAACCATCTATTCGATGACCATCCGATTTTCTGATTCATATTCTCTCTGCATTTAATCCAATCATTCTCACATATATCTCTCCCTACGTGAAACATTCCTTCCATATATATTTCCTTAACCAACCTCCTCCCTTCTGGAAATGGCCCTTCAGTATCATTTCCTCAGCATCATTTTCAAGCATCCAACCTGCACCCTCTCTATCATCTCTTTTTCGTCAACCGCCCATACCTCCACTCCATACATCATAATACTATTTTCACACACTTCCATTATCTTCATCCTCATTCTTACTGATTTCCCAAACTTTCCTTCCCATACCAGCCTCATTCTCTCCATGGCTCCCCTTGCCTTTTTGGTTATCATTTTCATATGCTCCATATACAATGCATTGTGCGCCAAAATGAAACACAAATACCTATATTCCCTGATGTCTTCTATCTTCATATCTTAAATTAATCTTTCCTACACTCGCCATATATACTATATCGTCCGCATAAGTAAGGGACCACACTTTTACACTTTCCGTCCGCATCCCACCTGCTTCTCTGTTCATCAACACCTCCTCCAAATCTGACAAATAAATACTAAATTGACAAGCACTTGGTGGGCATCCCTGCCTAACTCCCGTTCTTGCCTCAAACCATTCTGATACCTTATTATTCATTTTCGTCCTCATTCCCTCAGACATTGCTTTACTCATTCTTATCCTATTCGAAATCTCTACATAATCCATTTTCACTCACTACCTTATTAAATGGCGCATTTTAAAGTTCACAAATAGTAGGTATAATTTTATTTTCGAAATCTCTCTAATTATTATAACAATATTGTCCCTCTACCTCTAATAAGCCCATTATGATACAGAATTCCTTTCTCACGTATTCCTCTTCTAATTTGCTATTGATAGGTTGTATGCGAGGCTTGCATACAACATATAATCCATCTATCATCTCACTCCTCTATAACTATTAACTTCCATCTATTTCCTCTCTTATACACTGGAAGAATCTCTCCTTTTTTCCATTCATCCGACACAATCTCCTCTCCTTTCCAATTTTATTCATCCCCCTTAACGCACGCATCCCCTCCTCATTCATACATTGTCATACCTGTACTTGTGCTCTATTCGGCTCGGCTGCTCCTCCTGTTGTCATCCCCACTCTCTCTGTCTTTACCTCTTCCACTCTAATTTCCTTCAGTTCACTCTTTTCCATGATACCTTTCTTCTTTTCCTCCTCCCTTATAAACCCTCCTACACCCAATTTTCTTCTATGCACCCTTCCCTCCTATACTTCTCCTCCTAGTACTTATGGTTACACCACACCTCCTTCGCTCTCACCCTACGATTCCCCTTCTCCTCATATATTTCTATACTTCATTTTCAATCTTGATAGCACAGTTCCTCCTCTTCCTTTCTCTTCATCCTTTCTCTAACCTTATTGTACACCAATCTCCACTCTTCTTAGCACTCATTTTGTAGTTAATTTGTAGTTTTTTTATAAATAGGTCTATAAGTGTTTAAGTCTATTTACATAAAGCAATTCTACGGGAAAAGTAATCATCAAGTAGCTCTTGATGCAACTGAATATTGTACGGATGAATTTTACTCCCAGGCAGCATTTCATCGTTAACAGCAGTTTTGTTATTAACAACAGTTTTTGCTTTTCACGTTTTTCATATAGTATTAGATGGCTATGATTAGTTTCTACTAATACTTCCAGCTTTATTGTTCAGGTAATTTTTTTTGACCGGAAACACATTTTTATACAATTTGAAAGCTCTTAAATTTCTAAACATTGTAATTTAAGAAAGTAAATTAATCATTCAAACCAATTGGCCTACACAAGAATTTAAACATTCGAAACTAAATATAAATTGCATGTTTAACTTTATATATATATATATATAATTTATTCAAAGTGTGAAAAGTGAAATAATATTAAGTCTTACTTTCGTTTTTTTTCCTTCATGAATATTATAAATAAACTTAAAACATATTATAAACATAGACACAACACCTGAATATGAACGCAAAGAATCGTAAATATATTGCAACATATTTTGGTGTATGGCCTTGTGCCATGTACTTAAACCATTGTAAAACGCGAACATGCCATATAAAGTTGCTTATAAATATGATATTGGTTATTTCAAACAAGTTATAGAAATTCAGTTATGTTTTAATTACAGAAATGATTGAATCACTCTGTTTAAGTTGGTGGATAAACTTAGAAGTTGATCATAGAACGACTCTCCACATCGAGGGTGAGATTGGGAAAAATCTTGAGCCAGATTATGTTCAAGCACGCAAACTGTATGGTGTTGTATTAGTGACAGAGAAATTTACGTCTAATGCAGCGGTTCACAACCTGGGGTTCCTGGGAAGAGGTTCCGGTGGGACCGCAAAAAGTGAAAGCACATTTAGTTCTATATCAGATAATGCCTCCAAAAAGAAAATTATGTATGACGTTTCATATTTGAAATTGAATTTTACTGTAATTCCGTAACTACACACTGTCGAAGAAAACTTGATATTACTTTGATCCAAAGATATAATATCGAATGTGTTAGGAAGTCCTGGACTTGAGAACGTCATGCACGGTTCCCAGTCAAAAGATCCTCTTAGGACTCGAATCGCGGAAAAATACTATCGCAGTTGGTTTCGAAGATTCAGAATTCAATTTGAAACGACAGATGTCGCCAGTTTAGCACAATTTTGTGTCTACGCAGCAAAGTTGGAAGATGCCAAAGTTGCATATGTTGGCATGTTGAATATGTAGAATATCATTGAATACGCAAAGTTGTATATCTATTTAACAAACTGTTAGAAGATGATTTTTTGTTCTGTGATACCTTTAGCACCAAATCAACTGCAAAAGTGGAGACATTTTTCGGGGCTCACGGTATCAAATGTGAAAACGTAATTGGTGTCTGTACTGATGGTGTTTCTTCAATGCTTGATGACCGTTCTGTATTTCAAGCGTTGGTGAAATTAAAATCATGAAATATGATTGCTACTTTCTGTACTATTCATCGTTAAGCATTAGTGGTAAGAACTATGCCAGATGAGTTCACATATGTTTTCAATCAATAAAGTTCTGTAGTCAATTTTATTAAATCGAACGCTTTAAACTCCCGTTTATTTTTCGAGTTACGCAAAGGAAATGATTCTGAATTTGAACACTTGTTGTGCTCACACGTAAGATTGCTTTCCAAAAGGACAATTTTGAAGAGGGTTTTTATACTACATAAAGATATTCAACACTTTTTGCAAAATGTCAAGTCCAATATACATACAAAATTCTCCGATATCCAGTTTGTTACAAGCTTGTGTCTTCAAAGAAGTCCAGTATCTTCTTGATCGGAATTCGATCGATTTCATCTAAGAGCAGTTTAGTGGCTTATGAACTGTACAGACTTCGCATTGACACAATACGTGACAGGAGGTCTCTTTATCCTCCCCACACCACCTGCACGTGGGTTCTTCTATTAGCGGGTTCTTCCTCACGTAATAAAACCTATGTTTTACATGAATTTAAGTCCAAACATTGTAGTCGTTCTGGTTTTCTTTGCCAGGTTGGGCGCCATTTCATTACTCTTGATTCCACAATGCGCCTACGATGTCTACGAGGTACCTACCATGCTGAGCTCCATAAAAGAGTCGAGTTTATTCACGTGTTCGAAGACCGGTCTGGAATGCATCTTAACCCTTGAGAAATGTTAGCAAAGTTTGGCTGTTAGATATGAATTGACATTTTTGAATCTAAATTCTATAAACATGGCGTTGTAAGGAAAAGGTATCACAATGGTCAATTGTGACGAAAAATGAAGAGCTGTCAAGATGAAATTCGGACTGTGGCATGCAAAGTGATATATGAAGAACTTTGTCCTATTTCTACAGCTAAGAAAACTTTGATGAAACGGAGCTTAATATCCTGCAGTCGATGAAACGGCATGTAACAATTCCTAAAGAAGCAATTTCTCACTATCTTCCAGACATATAAGAATTCTAAAAATCCCATCGATTTATTAATAACCCGTTTGTACTCACCATTAGTGATCTGCATTCGGAAGACAATATAATTCAAGAACAGTTTATTGATTTGATAAATGAAGGGGCTGCAAAAGATGTTTTCCGTGAATGAGTTGTATTGAGTTTTGAATTGAAATGGCACAATCCTATCCCAATGTTGCGAAGATGGCTTTTAGAGTGTTGATTCCTTTCCTAAACACCTATGAGTGTGAGACACCGATTTACTCTCAAGAGAAAATATCCAAACAGATTAGACGCCACAAATGACATAAGAGTTGCATTGGACAAAACAATGCTAATTATAGAAGACTTGGTTCGCGCAAAGCAGCAACAACCATCCCATTAAAATTTAAACTTATTAGTACCTAATAAATATTTGTTCCTCAATTTTTTTTTTATTAATAGCACTCTCAGTACTGTGTTGTGGGGAAGTGGTATCCTTCTGCAAATTAGAAGTCTGTAATTTGCTTGAAATAATATTGTATTATAATTTGTAATAATAGGGAGTTCGCGAGCCATCGAATTTTTTTAAAGTGACCACAACGTAAGAAATTCTAAAAAAAATTGAGAACCACTGGTCTAATACCGCAACAAAGCAATATTTATAATGCGTTTGGAATGATACGATTTTTGCGATTTCATTACATAAACCTGTTGGAGCTATTTCACTATGCACTAACTACTTTAAAGTTGGCTAGTTTGATTTTTGTACAAACTGTTGTGGTAGTATTCGAGGAATACTTGTATATTAAATTATAATAAAATTGTTCTTAAAAATACACGCCGCGATCGTTTAAAATTGTAAACAAACTTTATGAAACAGTTGTAATAGAAAAACTTTAATCAAGGAGATACTGCAGTGAAATATAGTATTGAGTTGTGTAATCATTTGCAATAGTTGGCTGTTTTTGGTAATTTTTCGGCAGCAAAATTACATCCGTTCCAATTCTTTTTCTGCTGCACCATCAATAGAGTGGAATGGAAATAGATATGTACATTAAAATTGATGGAAGTAGTTTTTTTAAACGAGGTTTAGGAATTGCATTTACGCACTGCTCCCATGTTGGCTTATCACTCTGCTTCTATTGTATGGAGGGGGAGGGGTTGGGCTCGACTCAGACATGGGCAAGACTGACTAAATCCTTTCCTCGCCAACTCTACTACAGAGTGTGTAAAAGGATTTTACAGCTGCCCATACTAACTTTATGTGGCTCTGTGCATTGTTTGGACTTCGCTGCAGTGGTATTAACTTTGCTTGTCTTGTCTTACACTTTACGCTACCGCGCTACCAATGCTTTCTAACCATCCTTCATTATCCGCCTAATTGTGAAAACATCACCATCACCCAAGCTTTCTTGTCGTGCGCCCAAGCTTTCAAGCTTTCTTGTCGATTTTTTTTCAGATTTTGGGCGAAGATTGTTTCAAATTTTAAAAATTGAAAAATATTTTTTTCTCGCAAATCCTCTCCGGATTGAAGTCTCCGGCGAAATACACTTCGGCCTCACGTCTGTCTTCCGGCCATGCCCGACAGCAGAACATAGTGTGTTCCACGCTGTCTTTGCACTCCACAACACAGTATTCATATACATCGGACTCCCTTTGCCCAATACGATAAAGATATTCTCAGAAGCTGCCATAGTCAGTCAGGACCTGCGTCAGATAGTAAATTCGATTGCCACGTTGAGCCTCCACCCATTCCTTCACTTTGGGTATAATTTTCCTTTCATGCTTATGTTCCAGTCTTTTTGCCATAGCTCAATTGTGGAACATCTCTCCAGCTTAGAGTCAGTGCTTTAAGCATACGCTCTAGCTCTCTTAGCTGCCAAAAGCCGCAACGGCACAATAACCGCTATCACATTCAATACATTCAGCGACACAGTTCTATAGGTAGATGTTATGCCTGTCAATCCTACACGCGTTACTTAAGAGGTCGGCTATTTTTCTTGTATTGATTGGCTCCACCTAAATTGGTGTCGCATACGGTGTTATAGGGCAATCGATTCTATAACACCGTACAGTACTCTCCGTCTTCCCAAGCTCATGCATGGCATAAGTTTCGCTATTTGTATGCTAACGCAGGTAGCTTTTTCAGCTACGTGCTTGACGTGTGCACATAGCTTTGTCAAGCACAACTCCTAAGTATTTGACATCCGTGCTGAATTGTATCTGATGTACAAGTACTTGAATTGTTGGAGGGGTGCTTTTTCTCCTACCAGTAAGCATTATGACCTCAGTCTGCAGTGGCGCCAGACTTAAGGTGATTTTCATCCATCCATTTTCAACACAGGCTATTGGGTGGTTTAGGTTTTCCTCTAGCACCTATTCTTGCTTATATCTTACGATAACGGCCACATCATCCGCATATGCAACAAGCTGAACTCCTCTGGGTACCCCAATCCTAAACAAAGCGTTGTACATGACATTCCACAAGGTGGGCCTAATACCGAGTCCTGTGGAACTCAGCATCAAAATCTCCTTATTTTACTTCTTCCCCCGCTTGCGTCATACCTCAGGTTTCTATCCGAAAGATTGTTGATGGAAGTGGCTAAACATCAGGAGAGTGTCGCGAAGTAAAAATAAATGATTAATTTAATGGAATTAAAAATTTTTACTTGTCTCGAATTTTTTTTATCAATTGTGGTACGTATACTATATAATATATATATATATTACACAGAATCACATGATAATGATCAAATTTGATAACTGTTAATTCTGTGGCATTGTTTATTAAAATCGTGGTATCATGGCATAAAAGTATGGGTTGGTACGTGCTTATTTTAAAGTTCGCTACCTTCAGAACAGTTGTGTAACTGCAATTTTGAAATTGTTATGTAAAAATTTGTTGGATTAAAACAAAATTGATCCATGCCATTGAAACGGTCGTTTACCTCTTCATAGTTAGTTAGGTCAACAACGTTCTATAGCGCAGATTGTGAAACTTAAGCAGAACGTGTAAATTAACTAATTGCACCTTTTTTAGTGATTTCATTTTTTATTTTGCCATACCTGAATATATTTATACGCGGAACATTTTCATTTTAAGATTTTGTTCAATTTTTTGTAGATATACTCTAGATCTCAGATATTAGCTTTTAAATGGTGTGGTAATTTTTAAATTTTCAAATTAAGACATCACATTGGCTGAAATGACTCTATAACAGTGATTAAATAAGATTTCAGATTTGAAGATTGTGCAATTACTATATGTACAAATTATATTTGCATGGTTTCTATTGAGAAAACACTCGAGATTAAAACGTAGTCTACGGTCTACATCTAGAGCCCAAATAATAAATAATCTAATTCAAACTTTCTGTAACATCTGTTTTAACTCAAACGTTTTACTGGAACGGATTTTTCCGAAATTTTAATTTCATTACGTTCCATATAATTTCCATGCCACTTACATCTGAAGTTGAAGACATCCATGCAAATTGCATTTAGAATTTAGTTTTATATGGCATTGGTGGACATTTAACCATTTTATTTGCAGGTATTTTTGAGCGTCATTAATTTCCAAAAGGACGAGTTCCCATAAATTGAGATAACATAGAAGAAAAAAAAAGATTGCATTGAATTAAGTAATATTCCAGCATCTGATCTCGTTACTATTTTCTTCTTCAGATGTCAATTTTTCCAAAGCGTTTAAAATGTAAAACAAATGTTTTTTTATTATAGTTACCGCTTCTGCTCTAGCGCTCCAGCGAGTTTCTACAATGTGTTTAACACCTTGACCAGTGAAAGAAAGTAAAACATCCCATCGATGAGTGGAAGAAGAAAATAACGAAAACAACTGT
>WYDF02269077.1:0-18267 GCA_009867245.2 Adranes taylori | reverse complement strand
TGTTGATCTAACTATGTCATGATCATAAATAATTTGTGCTTTTGACAGCTGTCATTTGAAAAACCAATGACAAATCATTTTAGATCTGGATTTTAGCGGGAAATTTGAATTTTGGGGGCTCGTCGGTAACGCAAATTTCTGCGGTACTGCTTGCTTAAAGTGCTTTACATTCGGGGCGAGATGACACTTGTTGTTGTTGACAAATATTTGTTTTGTTATGTAAATTTGAATTGCGCGCATACGCTTGGGGAATTCCCGATTTGATTTTTTTTGCAAGTTATTAGTAGTACTGTTTAAGTTTAAACAGAAGAGTTCTACGGTTTAAGTCTATATCACACTCGTTCAACCTTGCCTCATAGATGTTGTAAATACATCAATTACGCATTATAAATACATATAATTCACGTTTCAAATTAAATTGAAATTAAACACACACAAATTAACACAAACAGTAGCGTTTAAATAAATGTAACGAATCATATCAAAAGAAGACAGATATATAAGCCTATAAAATGTAGTTCCAACACAAAAGCAGACTGTTTTCTCTCCACTCTTTCCCACACCCTACTTTAATGCCACCAACAAGCTTTTGTCGCTCTAAAAATCCTCTACGACAAACGTACCGCGACATTCCACCAAGTGATGGGGGTCTGATTAATGCGAACGCTAGTGGGAGACAGACATCCCAGTTAATTCCTCTGCCAAATGCTCTCCACCAAAAACGCTATACCGAGACACGGGATTTAGTGCAATTCGCGTTTAGAACGTGACTTCGCTCGCAACGCAAATTTACGTTAATTCACATTCCCATTTACCATTCGATTTAAATGAAATTCAACTATAATATGTCTTATGATTTGTGCTAGATAGGATAAACATGAATTATACCATTTATGATAAAAAAAGTTGAATATATTGTTGGCTTACTTTTTGTATTTAAATAATTTCCTTATTATTTTAATACTGTCTTCGATAATATGGTCCTTTCCTGGAAAATTTTACATATTATGGTTTTGATAAAAATAGCATAAAATTATCAACGTCACATATAAGCGACAGACAACAATATGTTTAGATAAGACAAAAAAGATCTGCATTGCTGGGTGTGGACATTAGTGCGCCATAGGGATCGGTGATGGTGCCTGTTTTATGTCTAGGGCGCTGATGCGGAGTCTGTGCGATACGCTGTTAATACCACAATTTTAGTTACATGCAGTTAAAAATATGTAAGTGATATAAGGAAAACTTATTATCTCTAAACTTCCAGAAAACTGAGCAAATTGTTTTCTTAATGAACCACCGTTGCAGGAACCTAGTAAGGACAAAATTTATTTTTAGGTATTCTTCTAGACCACGTACTCCGTTGGTTTGGAACATACGATACGTAACTAGTAAGGGATTGGAGATCCTTGATATTTTGAGATATTTGAAGCCATTAAGAAATAGTAAATATTATTTAATTCAAAGCTATCCCGAATCTTGGCTAATCTTTCTTCCAGGTGTATCAAATAAACCTACTGGACATCAATTACCTATATTTTCTTCACAGTTCTATTAATATATTGTCGGCAGTATTTTTTGCGTAAACTTACTTTTGAAATAGTTCTTATACTAAGCCATCTAAATTTGACTACAAATGCAAAGTGTTTAACGTGTGTTAAACAGGGATGACTGGATAATACATTTCAACAAATCTGTATACTCTAAGATATTTTCTGTACATATATTTTTCATTTTTTATTATTTAACAGATTTATATTATTGAATGTTCATGCGAAAATTATTTGTGGTCATCACATAATTCAACTTTTTATATTTGTTGTTTATTGATTCATTAAACTAACAGTGGAAATCTGAAGGACGAGAACCACGGTTCCCATACTTCCAGATATCTCTAAATATTGTATGTAATTATCATTTGGTTTCAGATCAGTGGGGTTTCCTGAAGCAGAAGTAGCAGAAGTATCTGAAGCAGAAGTATCTGACTATATTTCGAGGAAATGTACTTATGTTTAAAGCAACATTTTATATATTTTGACATTTCATATTTATACTATTATTACATGATTTTGTATATTATTATAATATATATTAATTACATTGAGCGGATTATACCTCCCAATAATAAAGAAACCTTCAGTACCAATTAATAAAGAAAACCTCTGGAAAAATATAATTGAAACATTGTACAAGTTCAAAAATCTTGTATAAAATCTTGTATAAGTGACACATTGGTGCTCACCAAACGAGAAGAGACATTTGATACATAGGAGCATGAAATCCTAAGACAAATCTATGTACCAGTCAAGGAAACTAGAACCTCGCGAATACGGTGTAACAGAGAGTTATACAGCTGCTAAGAAAAGTCTCAAGAAAGAAAAGAATACTTTGAAGACACCTGAATAAGATGGAGCGGAAACGAGCAACATGCCAGGTATTCCATCGATATATAGAAGACGCGAAGGTCATCGACGTAAAAGGAAAGACGTCATGCAACAACTCGAGAGCAGAGACGGTTCGTAAACCTCGACCGCGATGTGGATGATTTTCCATTGAAAATTATCATGAGCGACGAGGCGCATTTCCACCTATACGTAAATAAGCACGATTATCACTTCTGAGGCACTGAAAATCCTCGTGGAATACACGAATAGGTGATTAGTCCATATTTTTCGAGGACCAGGTTGGCAACACTGTTACTGTGACTGGTGAGCGCTAGAGAACTATATTCAATGACTTCTTGTTGCCGCAAATTGGGTTTAGAGAATATGTGGTTCCTGCAGGACAGTGCAACTGCACACGTAGCACGAGCGACAGTGGACATTCTCCAGCAAGCGTTTCCCAGTGGCTTAAGCTCTCGTTTTGGCGGTTAGTACTTCTCCGCAAGATCGCCCGATTTGACCGTTCCAGACTTATTTCTTTGGAGTTTTTCAATGTCCCGGGTCTACACCCGAGTCAGAGACGTTAGCGGCCTTAAAGGAGAACATCCGACTAGAAGAACATCCGACTTAACGGCAAAAGTCATGGAAAATGCTGTGAAATGAGGTCGAATGTGCATCAATTCTGCTGCGGCCACTTGATCGATATTATCTTTGCAAATATGCGTAACAAAATTTAAACATCTAAATAAACATAATCAACAAACAGAACCAATTCTTTTTATTTACAAACAAAGTTACTGCCTTAGGAAATTGAGTGATGACTTTTGCCCCATCTTGTACTAAGATACCTAAATTTCAATCTAAATGCAGTGGTAGAACTTAAATTCGTTTTATTGTTTTTAAAAAGTATTGTTATTTTCCCTATAGTTTTTAAATCACTTGTTACATAGTCCTTCTTCGAGGGGTTGGTTGTAAAATATAAACTTTCAGGTTTTTCATACCGTCCTTGCACAGTGTAAGAATTTGTTGTAGCATGTAATTAGCGCAGTCAGTTGTCATCCAGAGTAGTGAGACATAAGTTCTCACCAAAATAGAGGAGAAAACAGTGGATACTTCGAGTCGAAGAAATGGAACCTCACTAATACGGTATAATAGAGAGTAATACGGCTTGTAAAAAAATCTGAAGTAAGAAAAGAAGACTTTGCTGGACAAGTCATCTGGATGGTATAGAGGAGAAATGAGCAGCATACCGGTATTCCATCGATATTCTGAAGGAAGAAGACGACAAGGTCAGTCATGTCAGAGATGTCTAGATGAAATGAGAGATGACGTGCAAAAACTCGGAGTTTAAGAGGAAAGATGGCTCGCTCTTTACCGAGAACCATGTAAACAAGTGATTTGGAGGGCCCGGACTTTTTATGTGCTGTAGTACCAATAGATAAAGTACCAATGAAGTTTACTTATAAATTGTAAAAATATAAAAGTTTTTAAAATTTTAGATCAGCGAAAAACTTGTGAGCAAATGGTTAGTGGTCACAAATGTCGTCGATTAGAAAGAGTATCAAAGCTGGGTATTTGACATTTTGAAATAAAAAGCTTTCTATTTTATTGTAGCAAGTTTTATTATCTATAGACCTTGTGTAACCGCCAAATAATAATTCTCTTTTAATATTTTTAGTACATAATTAGTACACTAAAAATAGTTACTAATTATGTATGACATATACAATAGATATGCAATAAAATTTGTTAATATTAATTCCTTCAACTAAAAAGAAATTGAAAGCTGAAATTATTTAATTTTAGATATATCGTGAAACAGACTATACTTATCAATTACTGAAGAGCAAAACTTTTGAAATCGCATGCGTATAGCAAATACCTTCATTACCCTTTTTCCTTCAAACTTCAAACGCCTATGCCTGACAGATGCCTCTATACCTTTCCCTTTGAACAATTTCTCCTTTCCCCACCATCATTCTTCACGAGACAGCATCCGTTATAAAACGTTATTTACAACTTTGTCAGTCGCGTTGGAGAGTCAGGGATTAGCGTAATGGCGTCGCTCTTAACTTAACGCTATAAAGCTAGATGGGAAAATGGCGACAAAGGGCGAATCAGACGAAGTGATGGAAAATAGGGAACGAGAGGAAAACCATTTGATCAAATGTTCTATCTCTTCTTAAACCCACGTACAACAAGAAAAAGTTAGGATAATTTATTAAATTATTATCTTAGTACGCTTTGGAGTTTTGGTTTTACGATCTATATTATAAGATTTAATGCAGTTTTTATCTATATTCATTTATATTCCTTACGTTTAATGTTCTATTTTTAATTTTCTAAAAATTATTATAAAATAGTTTTTAAATTAGATATGTATGAAAATGCTATTACAATTAAATCCGTCATAATAAAAAATTAATTCTTTCTTGGTAGACCTGCAAATATACAGGACGCAACTAATTAAGTGTAGCTCGTACACTAAAGATGCATTAAACATAGGCTCAAAGATTTTAGGCAATTTTGGTAAATCCGAAGCTTGATTCAAGCTTGTCAAGCTTCTAATATATAAACATTTTTCATTGTCTGCAAGAGATATGAAAGCTGTGCGATGGCTCTTGTTCATAGTGAAGCACCAAATCATGAATAATATTAAAAAGTAGTCTTTCGGAATTTTCAATTATATTGGATCAATGGACAATCTTCCAGAATCTTCAATTATAATGGAACAAATGGAGAAAGATTTAGTCATAATCGATTTCTCAAGATTAATCTTCATTATGTCTAACTAAAACGCACCAATCTAAAAATTGGCAGAAATAGTCGTATTTATGACTCCAAAAAAAAAAAATAATCCCATTGGGGTTATTTATTTTTTATAAATAACCCCACGTTTCAGGTTTATTGGCCTTCAAGCTAAGCACAATATTGTTGCCCCTAATAGTGATGCAGCAGGTGTTATAATCAAGTTCGGATAAGAATTATTTGCTATGTACCAAATCTGTTTTGACTATGTATAAAGAAATGTTTCTGACTCGAGGAAATAAAGATGAAGATTTAAGACAAACCGAGAATTTGGAACAAATTAGGCACTGATAATTTGACATAAAAACTAAAAAGTGAAGCATTTTGAGATTAAAACAATTGCTTCTTTACATAGTTACACAAGCAAACTAAATTATGATCCTCCTTTAAAATCCATTACTACAGTACCACTTTACAATTATTTGCTGCTTAAAGTTCCGTTTTAAGTCCAGTGTCAGTCATGAGTTGGCTATTAGCTGTTAGCTGACATTTGCAATTAAAAGGACTCTAAAAAACACCACAAGGACAAATCTCAAAAACCCCATGTGCTTCGAGTTTTCTTTTCAATCATCTGATTTACTTCTCTATTTAAATCTCATCTATGCTCCATGTCAACTGATGTGCTGTGCATAAGCTTTTCTTGTATAGATTTTGTTAGGTGCTTTACTTCTTGTTCAATCTCCTTTCTGTTTTGGATACTTTTCGATAGTAGTTGGAAACTTCTCATTTCATAAGCGTAGACTGGCAAGTTTATGTCGGTTGGTGCACGCTTTGCATTTTATATTTCCATACACACTCGAAAGTGATCTGACGACAGATTGTAGTGAAATTTTGTTTCCTTTTGTTATTTAAGTTTATGTGTTAGAAAAATATCAATGACCTCACCTCTTTGATTGATATTGGGTGGCAGAGATGTTGGTTCACTTTGGTTCAAAATCTTCATTAACTAGTTTTGTTGTGGGCCTTAAGTAAAGTGTAGCAAATGTTATCGTTTCACCTCCAATGTTTGTTTCCACTGCTACTTCGTTAAGATTGAGTGGGTTTATGGCTAATTCACAGCAACAATATTTTTTGCGTATGCTAATTGCTACTCCTCCTCCAATGCTAGCTTCTCTATCTTTTCTGTAGGTGTTGAATCCAGGGGTTGTCACTTTGTCTCCTTTATACAGTCTGGTCTTCAAAATGAGTACGTTGACTACGTCTTTTTCTTCCAAATAGTTTTAACCTAAAATGCGCGTCGTACGCCGTTTGCATTTCATGTTATTATTGTAATTTGGACTTAAATTCCATTAGGGTACATACTTTAATTATCCCTGAAAGTAAACTCAACACTATTTGCCTAATTTTGTTGCTGAGATCATCATTTGCGCTTTGGGAATTTTCAATTATATTGGATCAATGGACAATCTTCCAGAATCTTCAATTATAATAGAACAAATGGACAAAGATTTAGTCATAATCAATTTCTCAAGATTAATCTTAATTATGTCTAACTAAAACGCACCAATCTAAAAATTACCAGTAATAGTCGTAGTTGTGACTCCAAAAAAAAAAAAAATAACCCCATTGAAGAACGTTTCAGGTTTATTGGCCTTTCACCTAAGCACAATATTGTTGCCCCTAATAGTGATGCCGCAAGTGTTATAATCAAGTTCGGATAAGAATTATTTTCTATGTACCAAATCTGTTTTGACTATGTATAAAGAAATGTTTCCGACTCGAGGAAATAAAGATGAAGATTTAAGACAAACCGAGAATTTTGAACAAATTAGGCACTGATAATTTGACATTATTTGCTGCTTAAAGTTCCGTTTTAAGTCCAGTGTCAGTCATGAGTTCTATTAGCTGTTGGCTGACATTTGCAATTAAAAGGACTCTAAAAAACACCACAAGGACAAACCGCATGTGTTTCGCTTCGAGTTTTCTTTTCAATCATCTGCTTTTCTTCACTATTTAAACCCTATCTATTGTCCATGTCAAGTAATGTCGTGCTGTGTTTAAACTTTTCTTGCACATATTTTGTTAGGTGCTCGACTTCTTGTTCAAGCTCCTCTCTGCTTTGGATACTTTTCGATAGTAGTTCGAAACTGCTCATTTCATAAGCGTAGAATGGCAAGTTTATTTCGGTTGGTGCACGCTTTGCATTTTATACTTCCATACACACTCGAAAGTGATCTGACGATAGATTGTAGTGAACTTTTGTTTCCTTCGGTTATTTAATTTTATGTGTTAGAAAAATGTCAATGACGTCGCCTCTTTGATTGATTTTGGGGGCAGAGATGTTGGTTCACTGGTACAAAGTATTTCCAAGCATCTTGCGTTTTTTATGAATCCGTACAGAATATTTCCGGATAGATTTTTAATTCTACTTCCCCGTGATGGATATTTGCTATTTAAAGCCCCACCAGCTATAGTTTTTCCACGTTTGCTTATTTTTTCAAAATCTTCATTAACTAGTTTTGTTTTGGGTCTTAAGTAAAGTGTAGCAAATGTTATCGTTTCACCTCCAATGTTTGCTTTCACTGCTACTTCGTCGATATTGAGTGGGTTGATGGCTACTTCACAGCAACAATATTTTTTGCATATGCTAATTGCTACTCCTCTTCCAATGCTAGCATCTCTATCTTTTCTGTAGGTGTTGAATCCAAGGGTTGTCACTTTTTCTCCTTTATATAGTCTGGTCTTCAAAATGAGTGCGTTGACTACGTCTTCTTCTTCCAAACAGTTTTAACCTTTAAATGCGCGTCATATGCCGTTTACATTTCATGTTATTTTTGTAATTTGGATTTAAATTCCATTAGGGTACATACTTTAATTATCCCTGAAAGTAAACTCAACACTATTTGCCTAATTTTATTGCTGAGATCATCATTTGCGCTTTGTGAGTTAGGGCTTTTGAGCAAAACTAGTATTTAGCTGCACTCGTGCGCCTTCAGCTTTCTGACGTTTTTCTTGTTTTTTCTGCTGCTTAATGAGATCAGGGTTTTTCATATAGGTACAATCATTTGCTCTGTGATTACTAGTGCAGTTTGAACACATATATGGCATCTTTTTTAGTGCACTACTAAGATGGGTAACTCTCTGAACAATTTTTATACAAATTGAGTAAAACGTACCCACAAATCGACCCCGGAGCATTCGGCAATATTCTATCAAAAATAAGGTAAGTGGAAGATGAATGCAACCTAAATAGTCCGAAGCATTCACCAATATATAATTTTTATATGTAATACAGTATTACGTTATAAGAATATGGTTCATGTGCCGGGGTCTTACTGTGTTGGAAATGCCAGTGAACCGGCTGTTTTCTTCTACCGAAGTTATATCTATATTGAATATGCTCAAACATCTGGCACCATTGCTGTATACGTGTTGGACGTTTCGGTTCCGTTGACAGCCTTCAATTCATTATATGTTTTAGATCATAGTTTACCTTTGCCTGTTTTCTGAGTATTTACTAGAACCAATGGAAAGGTTCTAATTTTATTCCCTAGTCTGTGTACTGACTTTACTAGAAGTCCCTGTTTTCCAAGTTTTCCTTTATTTCATCTTTGGAAAGGGTTGCTGGAAGTCCTCTCAATACTATTTTTAATTGTTGTTCATCTGGAAGTTGAGAAGTGTGAAACAGTTCTCCCATACCTTCCAAAAGCTTTCTTGTCTTTCTAAAGTCCTCCTGACCTCTGACCTCTGAACCTCCTGACCTTCGGCATATTTACTTAAAATTTTTGAGGGAAGAATGAAGTTTTCGCCTACTGTTATATTTTCCTTCGGTACAATTTCGGCCAAAACTTGATAAGAATTTGATAAGTTCACCGTGGCTAAACTACTATTTACAGTTTAAACAAAAACTTTGTTTTGAACAACAAGAAGTTACATCAACGACAACATTAAATGAGGATGATGGTATAGATATCGAGCAAGCAATTGAAGAGTTTAGTAACTAATTGGAAGATAATGTAAGGAAAGGAACATTGTTTGTTGGTGAACGAAAGTACTTTTTGACTACAACGCAATCTATTAAAGTGTCTATCGGTCCAAGTTCTGACCGAGGGTTAGTGCCAATTATACAACTTGTATCCTACAGGCGAAAAGGAGAAGGAACTTTATCATTCACTCAATCAGAATGGTTTAGTTTCCAACAATTCTACAACGAAATGGAATCGTATCTGTACAACAATACTAATAGTAAAGAGACTAGTTATTACAAATGTCCAAACTGTACCTTGCAGTATACATTTCTATCATGCAAGAGGTTAAAGGATTAAAAGTGAACGGAAGGTTATTGCTATTATTGAATCAAAATGAGGTTCAAGCATTTAAAAACATTACACCGTAACTAAATGTACAACTCGTAACTTTGACGGGTCTGAAATTCGATCAGTTCTACGCCAATAACTTGGAACGGCTAACAAAAGTATGGTTCCCTGCAGATAATACTAACGAAAACAGTATCATTGATGACAATAAACAAGTTCTCGAGTACATTAAGACTTGGATGATTGGTAATCCATTAGAAGTGAAACACCGAAACGTTGAGATCCTTGAAGTGGTTATTACAAATCCCGATAAGGTGATAATAGATTTACAGATTCAAAATGCCATTAATGCTCAAACAGCAGCAAGTGAAGCAATTACAGTACAAACGATACCTAAAAGCTATAATTGAAAGATTTATCGTGAAATGTAAAGATGTGCAGCAGTAACTGAATGAATATACAAGAACCAAATAGCTCGTGAAGGATTTCAATAAACTTAAAATCTAAACTAAATGATGTATTCGTATTGGTATTAGATGCGAATAAATAAAATCACAGTACTCCTACTTCAAAATGAAAGCAATGTTTATTGAAGTTACAAATCACGTGACGCGTTTCGGGGTCTACAAATGCCCAACTTCAGACTACAAGAAATTTTTCGAACAAGTCTAATACTTTAATACTGTCACTGTCACGTATATTTTGGTAGGTGAGGGTTACTCTCCGACGTAACGTTAGTAAAAGTGGGAGATGATTTTTGTATGGGTATGTAGCTAATCCCCAGCTCTCACCTTAGAAGTACTAAGATCATTTCTTACTTAATATGATCTTTACTATAATATTTGCTTCAGTTTATCTACTTCTAACAAAGTTACTATTTTAATTATTGACGCAGAATGTTTTAATTATAATCCCCTACTTAAACCAATTAACTTTAAAATAAAGCAGTAGACCAGTGTTTCCCAATAGGTGTGTCGCGACACACTGATGTGTCACGAATGGTTTCTATCTGTGTCGCAAAATTCCGAAAAAAAATATTGTATTTGATTAATCGCAAATCATTGCAAATGCTAAGGAACAAAATCCTGCTTTTTAGTGGAGAAACGTTGCTAGCGAAATTTATTGTTGGTGATTTGAATTTAGTAGTAAACATGATAAATTATATTATGAGCAACCCAAAACACATACGTTTATATGAAAATGAGTGAGTCCATGGAAGCCGATCATTTGACATTGATCATCCACACTCAGGTCCGATGGCTTTCGAAAGGAACGATTCCATGCATTGCGTAATAACATTCTGATCTTTTTCACAATGGATAACAACGAATATTGTGATTTATTGAGTGGTGATATTTGGTGCTCGAAACTTGGTTTTTTGGAGGACATTTTTGCACATCTTAATTATTTAAATTCAAACATTCGAGGAGAGTAGGAAAACATTCTCAGTTCTACTGATAAGTTAAGCATTTTATTTATACAACTTAATCTGTGGAAGCGACGAGTGTTACAAGGAAACCTTCACATGTCTACCTGCACATCTAAAGCGTCTATTAATTCCAAAACATTAACGCTTATTGACACTTAAGTGAAAATTGATTTTTATTTTCCATCTCTCGACATTATTAAATTTGATTGGGCACAAGATCCATTTAGCAGCAATTTTGATACGACAAATTTTCATTTGCAGAAGAAGAAGAAATTTTCGAACTCTTCGAATTAAATTCAGTATTGAGGAATTAAGCAGTTTCTGGGTAGGAGTAGCAAAGGAAATTCCAGTATTGACAAAAAATACTTTAACTGTGTTATTGCCTGTTTCGCCTGAATTAGGTTTTTTAGCTCCAAACGAAATACAAAGCAAACAGCGAGAGAGACTTTTATCTGTTGAAGAGGAACTTAGACTCGCTTTAACGAAAATTCGACTACGTATAAAAAAAACTGTGCTCTTAACAACGGGCGCATACCTCGCACTAAAAAACTTTACTATATTAGTTGTTTCAATCAAATTTGAGTTATATACGAGGGTGATTTCACATAAATTTAGCTTTCGATAGATGGCGTTACGTGACAATAAATGCCATATTGGTTTTGTAATCTGCAATCCAACACATGACGTCTGTAAAAATTTGAAGCACAAAGAACAATTGGTTTGGACAAAGTAGAATATTGTTCAGTGATTAAGTTCATTGATCACAAGAAACGGAAAGCAATGCGGAAATCAAAGCCGAACTGGATCCTGTTTATGGCAAGTCTGTAGCGTCATTAGCAAAAGTTATATTTTGGAAAGCTCAATTTGTTGGTGGTTGTCAAAGGGCCCTCAAATATCGTTACTACACTGGTTCTCGTCAACAAAATCCACAATATGATTATGACAAACACTCAAATGAAAATCCGTGAGCTAGCAGAGGCTGCAAGCATATCAACTGAGCATGTATACGCCATGATAACATATAAAAATGTTATCCGCGCAATGGGTGCTGTGTTTACTCACTATCGACCAAAAATGCATGCGTGTGATGGATTCGGAAAAGCTTTTGGCGAAGATAAAATGTAATCCGAAGGATATTTTCCTCGATACATCACTGCTGATGAAACATAGGTCCATTACTACACGCCGGAAACGAAGGAAATATCAAAACAATGGGCAAAAGGCGGGGAATACCCATTGTAGAAGGCAAAGACAATCCGATCGGCCAGTAAGGTGATGGCGACTGCTTTTTGGGATGCGAAAGGCATTATTCTTATTGATTACATCACAAACGGTAAAACCATAACTGGCGATTACTACGCAGCAGTATTAAACCGGTTCGACGCCGAATTGGACAAAAAACGCCATGGTTCTCTTCCATCATGACAACGCACTTGATGACAGAGCGGCCGTCTTCTTCCTGTTCCCAAACCGAAAAAAAATGGCTCGGAGGACGCCATTTTGCAATAAATGTGTACATAAATATTTAAGTTGTCTTAATAAAATGTCATACAATTTTTTTATACCTATTACACTTATGTTCAATTCACAAATTTCATGAATTAATAGGTATGTACATAAAAATATGAATAAAACTATTACTTTCAATACAAAACGTATTTTACTTTTCTTATAAAATATTCAGTTCCTCTGTGTGGCATAAATTGACTAGTTTGAAAACTGTGTCGCGAGAAAAACAAATTGGGAAACACTGCACTAGACTGTACTATGGCCAAGTTGAATGTACTGTACAGATTTAATCATGCCTCCAGCACTACATAATTAATGGTAACGTCAATCCTTAACGTTAGCCGATAGTCTCTATAATTTCAGGCAAAGAAATGAAAGAGAATTGTTTAAAACTTAAATAAAAATGTATTGGTGGCTTAAAAAGTGCATGGTTGAAATTAAATAAAATATTTGTTCACTCAAATAAATAAAATAAAATAATCAACACCTTAGAAACCAATACTTGTTCCTGAGATCAAATAGGCAAAGAAAAATGGCGTATAAGATTTGTTAGTTTAGATTCCAATAAATTTAAAATAAAGTACTTACCGTTCTGTCGCTGCTCACAAACGTATTCTATTCCTCCTTTCAGTTTAACGCAGAATGATCTTATTCATTTATTTAGATTTAATTTAATTTACATAAAGTTGTTACTAAATACTTTTAATTTAATTCGTAATAATCATGCTTAAAAGAACTATCTAATTTAATCTCAAAAAAACGGGCTACTAAATACAGTGTTTATTTGACGATTTCATACTTAAAATCTTTATTTCATTTATTCTCAGAAAATATTGATGACTAAATACTAATAGGTCTCATGTCTACTTATTTAACACGGAACCGTAAGACCGACAGTCTTATTTATTAAGACATTATTTTTATTTAATTATTATTTTAATATAAATTAATTAATAATTATATTCTTAAAATTCTGACCAGCATAGGTTACAAACGTTTTATTGTTTTTCCAAAACCTTACCAATCTAAATTGTTCGTACTACTTTTTCCCCTTCTTATGGTAACTTACATTTAGCTAATGCATTCCAATTAGGTATCTATATTACTATCTTGGTAATTGCCTTCACTGATAATTAAGGTCAACTAATCAAAGGTGATTATTGCACTTATACTAACTCTAATGCCCGCTGTACCCGTTCCCGCATAATCTATTAATCGGTTCGGTTCGTTCACATATCCGATGAAAAGAGTATTGTACTTGTTCCCACTCTATTTGTTACATGTACAGGAAAAAAATCGTGTAAAACACCAACAAATTCATACAGGAGAGAAGCATTTTGGGTGTACAGAATGTGATTTCAAAACCACGCACAGAAGATATCTTGTACCTCACGAATGGATTGATACAGACGAGAAGTTTTTAGAGTGAACGGAATGTGATTTTAAATCTACAGCTAAAAGAGCTCTTATAGCTGACAAATGGATTCATACAGCAGAGAAGCCTTTTAGCTGTACTCAATGAGATTTCATAAATACACTTAAGAGCAATCTTGTAGCCCACAAGATGAGCAATCTTGTAGCCCACAAGATTGCTCAGGGCTACAAGATTGGATTCATACAGGAAAGATGCGTTCACGCAATGTGATTATAAATCTATACAAAAAGAAAATCTTGTAAGAGACGATTGGATTCATACAAGAGAGAAGCTTTTCGAGTGTACGGAATGTGGCTTTGAATATGAAATTGTTAGCTCACAAATGGGATTCATACAGGAGGGAAACGTTTACAACAAACTGATGGCGTAATTTTTCAAAAATAATTAGAAGGCAATCTTGTTTCAGGTGTGCTTTGAGGCTTGAATCTTGTAATGAAGAAATTAAAGTCACCGACAATTATCGTGCTAATTCAAAATCTTGAGCATATCGATTTCTCGGATAGCGAGCATTATCGCAAACGTCAATTGATTTGATCCAAGTAGCGTTGCAATAAATCATCTATTAAATCTACGAAAAATAAAATAAAGTATCAAACACGCTCTACTGCTGAACCTTCCGCATACCGTATTCATTTATTCTTCCACTCTTGTTTTCGCATCATTATTCTGCTTTTTGCCGTTGACCGTGTTCCCGAAGCCAATACGATGAGGCCGCCGTGCGAAAAAGTAGGCCAGAAAGCATTGACCACACGAGAACCACGGAAACGATCCGACTCCATCGTACCGGTCACGTACCACGTACCGACTCTGACAGTGGCATCTAACATCAACGTCGTCCGTGAATTCCGTGCCTTATCTTAGATTGTCCTAAGCCTATACATATGGTCTACGAATGGAAGATTCTACATCAGCGCCAGGTTCGCCTATCCCACCCACCACTTGAGGCGATGTACCACTCCCATCGACCGCTGGTAAGAGATGCCTGTATCCGGCAACCTTCAAAGACCATCACCGACGCCTGTTTAGATATTACTTCGGCGACAGCAACTAGGGGCAACTTCTTATCTTCACAATGCATCGATCAAATCTTACATCTACACGTATTAGTAAATACTACAAACTTCACAAAGCATCAATAAAATTCTACATCTTTAACAATTCATAGTCCTATTTTCGACTACGTATTATTATTTCCGTCATTCACCCATCGCTCAACTATTTAATCCAGGCAGCACTGACAGCTGTAATCTCGAGCCTAGTCGTATTAAAGGAGAAATTTCACTCAAGAACCATCTTCATGATCAAAGAAGAATGTACAATATAGAATTGAATCACATTTAATTCGTCCGTCTTTTACTGCTTTTATATTTAATGGAAGAAAATGGTACATCCTAACAAATTTTGAATTATAATTAAATTCGCAACTATTGTCTGTCAGTTAAAGTCGCAATGTCGAGTCATGCTTATGTATTATAAATATTTGCAACAAATAAACATCATTTTGTTACTCCGTTATTGCGTATCAATAAATATGTTTAAAAACATAAACATAAACATAACCTCTATACTGCTCTAATAAGATAAAATTCTGTAACAATATCTGGTAGCAAATACTAAATATAGACAGATACCGAAATATCTACTGTCAGGGATAAGCATGAAAGATAAATGGATGATTACAAGATTTAGATGCGACACTCAAGATAGAGGTAATAGGTGCTGGATGAAGAAGCATGAAAGATGTAGAAAGAAAAAAGAAACTTGGGAGCACTGGGTGAACGAATATGAGGGAATAGATTGGGTGGAACGAGGAACAAAGGATCATATCGAAAAATTGGGGAGTGTGTTGGGATCCATAGTGATTTCGTAATAAATAAGATTAGAAAAAAGAGTGGTGGGAGACCGGAGAGGGAAAATATTATTGTGCATGGCAAGAGGAAAGGGTAGAGTTAGAAGCAGTATGCCAAAAAAGTTTTTCTATTCTATTCTACATTAATTTTGCTTCATTCCCTGTTAGTAAAAGTAACAGGTTTCCAAATATTCTTGTAGAAGCTCTCCATGTTAATTTTATTTTTATATGTAATAATCTATTTTCAAAAAACTTACCATCTTTATTCATGCCCATTGAAAGACATTTTTTCAACCGACAAGCTTGACATTGATTCCTGTGTGCTTTATCAACGATACATCTCCCAGTGCCGGCTTGACATCTAGAAATACAAAAGCTATATCAAACATTTGTTGATAAAAGAACCATTAATTAAAGGTCCCAAGCCATAAGTTATCGCGCATCCATAATGCGAGGTAACTTTCCTTTCTTCAATCTCATTTCTTTAACCATTCAAGTAAATTATGAAAATGTTGCAAAAAACAAAAGGAGTAAATAAAAATTGTCTGGGAAAAGCAGGCTTTATTATGTTTTATCACCGAACTAGAAGATTCAAATTCAAACAGATACGAAGGTATTGCTTCACATTAATCTAGAATCAATAATGCCTTAGAATAATATCTGTTAATTAAAAAGCCTTTTTTGGAATAGAAAACAAAACAACTTGCAACATTCTATAATCTATAATTACAAAAAAGAAGATACACGAAAAAAGAACAACAAAAAATTAGAATCCATCCTAATTCTTCTCTTTGAAGGAATAAGACTCTTTCCTTTTATTTCATCCACTACCTAACCATTAATTCTTCCTCACAAACATACTCATACATTACCCGTCAAACACCTTCCACTTCATTCTCGTGCAGGCATGTATTTAGTGCTCCCACCTTTCCTCACCTCTTCCACATATTAAACATACTCTCTCACTCTCATCCATCCAATATCTGTTTCCTCTCTCCTCACTGCCACATCTAAATTGTGCAATTATTATCTTTTACCATGCTTACATCGACTTTCATATACTCTGGCAGTCCCTCCCCACACATAATCTGAAATATTTCCTATTATATCTACCATTCCTCAATCTTTTCCGCCTTTCTTGCACCTCAAGAACATTTATCCTTTTACAGTTTCATCCACATCACAAAGTTTCTTGAACCATCTTTCCATAGAGCATCCAATGTTTTCATACATTTTCTTCCTCTCTTTTGCCCATTCAGCCAAAGAGCTATCCCGACTTTCATCCTCCAGACTTTTCAAAAAAATCAGTTTCACGAATATCACATTCTCATTTACCGTAACCTATCTCACCATACTTTACTACCTTCTTTATTCCTTTATTCCATCACTTATAGTTCCAAATTCTTACAAAATCGCACTTGGTGTTGACTTTCCACTTCTATTATTCTTCTATATAATCCACACATCAACATTTCAATTTCCGCTCTTTGTTCTCCACAATGTCCGTTTCTCAGCACATTATACAAATCTAACATGTAAATATTAAAAATACTCCCGCTCATTGGACATCCCTGTCTTGCTCCCTTTCTGACTTCAAACCAAACAGACACGCATTTCTACATTCTTGATCTTACTTTTGTCCCTTAGTACATTCTTCTCAAAATCCCAATTATTATTTCTGACATTCCGACTCATTTCTTCTCTCCTCTTAAACATCCGGATTATTTCACCTTCTCTCCATTCCTTTGCATACTCTCCCTCCCATTCCAAATCTCATTAAATCGTCTTACTAATGTCTCAATTCCTCTCTTATTCTGACATCCCCAAACTTCACTTGGAATTCCATCAGAGCCTGTCCCACTTTCTTTATCCATTTTCTTTATTAATTCTATTCCTTTATAAAATATCCTTTATATCCTCGTCATTCTCGTTCGTAGAATAATAAAATTTATAATAAAAATAATAATTTTTGACAGGAGTTCGATTAGTGTTGGTCGATTCAACCTTGAGGAGTTTGAGCTTAAGAATGAGTTTAACATTGTTTGACCAAAAAAACAAATGTTTGCAAAGGCCCCTTTCATTGAGAAAATGTATTTTCCCATTTTTATGCCAATTTATCTTGAATCCAAGTATCTTATAATAAAACCTCTAATAAACCTAATATTTCTATAAAATATAACTTACGGTAACTTACATAAAAAGTTGTGAACATTTGTATAAAATAACATTGAAGGTGTCCGTTGTTATTTATTAAAGACGAATTGAAATCGTTATTTTACTGTATTCGATTTTATTCTATTTGTACAAATCATACAATAACTAAACGTAATGCCTAAAAGTACTGAAGATAAAAATTCCATCAAAGAAAAAGCTATTTTTTGGCTTTCTATATGACATACTCTGCTACTCTATGGCTTTAGCGGCAAGGAGAAAAGAAAACGGCGTTCGCGTTTTATGATAGTTACGCACTTGTATCGTATTTTTCGCCGCATCTATATATACATATATATATATATATATATATATATATATATATATAATTTGGACATACAAAAATTTCCAATATTTTTGTATAAAATTTTTTTTTAAAAGATAATATA
>WYDF02269066.1:0-18268 GCA_009867245.2 Adranes taylori | reverse complement strand
AGATTTTAGCTTTCTGAACTCCTCCTCCATATCAACTTTAACTATGCCAAAGCTCACAGTCCCCCGTGCGCGCAATATGCCTAAAAAGGGGTACAAAGTTTACTCTTCACGTATTAATATATAGATTCTTTTAAAATTTATTGTTACTACACATTTAAAGACAGTATTTTATATAAAGTAACTTATTTATAATTAAGTCAACTAGATAGGAATGTACTTTGCAACTTTGATCCGTTAGTATTATTTTAAATCACTTTATTTACATTCACATGATATATGAAATATAACATTTAAAATTCTTAAGAAATAAATCTTGGCCTTTGTTTCAATATTCATAAAAATTTTTACAAATTTATACTCCAAATACTTAAAGTAAACAAAAGCAAATATTTAATAATGAATTCTGAAATATTACCATTTAGTCAGATCTCAAATATAATTTGCTCTGTTAGTATGTAATTCTAATTATTTATATATTCCTAATTTTAGATTGCCGGAGCAATTGTAACATACGAATTGGTTTTAATACAATTTAACGCAAACTTGTTGAAAGAGGAACTTTCAGAAAAATCAAATATTACTTGCCGTTTTAGACTTTAAGTATAATTTTATAAAATCAAATAGATATATGTAATAATCAAATATTAGTATTTTAATTATCTAACTAAAGTCCAACGCCATAAAAACAAAATACAATCAATTTCTTCAAGTTATAACCACACCATTGTAAAAGGACACCATTTTAGAAATAAAACACGCGCGAGTTTGTTTTGTGCTTATTCCCTGCTAACAAACACAAAAGAAACAGTAATCAAAATAAGACATTATAATTATCGTAGACGCACTCTTCCCTCCGCACCTACAAAGACCACCCCTAGAACACATAAACGGTTGTACAGGCTAAATGACACTGGTTATGGAGGAGGAGCTACGGAACGCAATTAGCAGACTTAAAACGGGAAAAGCATCGGGCCAGAAAACATCTCCAACGAGGTGATAAGAAGTCTGGCCGAAGTGAACAGCAAAGCACTCTTGCACGTGTTCAACAAATGCTTTGAAAACGAGGAATTCCCAAAATCCTGGAAAGAAGCTTCGCTCATACTAATCTCTAAGGCTCAGAAGCAAGCAGCAGTAAACAGCTATTGGCCAATCTGCCTAAACAACACCATGACAAAGGTTTTCGAGAGAATACTGTTAGGGGGAGGGGTTGGAGACCTGGCTCCAGAGTCTTGGAGGCTTTACTGAAAATCAGTTTGTATTTCTAAAGGGCAAATCCACGGTGAACCCAATTGAGAAGGCAGTAAAGCTCGCAAAAGTGGCTTTGGCTGGAACCGCACACACGCGGAAACTCTGCGCGATGGTGACGATTGACGTCAAAAACGTATTCAACTCCGCAAACTGGCACAAAATCCACGAGGCAGCAGTTAAACGTAATGTGCCCATATACATACTCAAGCTCATGGACGACTAGTTCAACCATCGGAAGATAATATATAAAATGCCATACTGGTGATAAGCTATATCTTCGTCGCTTATAAGTCGTTCCGTGTTACGTATTGTTTCACTTTGTATAATACAGATGCGGGCAGTTCAATTCTGATTCGGGCTTCGATTTGTATTGAAAAATATTGAAAATCATTTATATTTAGATTAACATGACAACATATAATATTAAACATTACAGTATAATTTTCCGTAAGTTAAGAAAAAAGTTTTATTTGAATATAGTAGTAATTTATTTATAAGCTTCCTGTACCCTATATGGCCTAGTACCCAAAAGGCCTAATGGGAATATTTCCGTTAATACGGGTCCCATCATCCGACAGATGGCTTACCTAGTATGTAGCTAACTTCAAAAGGAAGTTGCTAAACCCTAGACACCTGAGTGGTGTGAATTTTTTACGAGCATAACTAGCTGATGTGTCAAGGAAGTTATTTTCGTTAGTGCGCTGTAATTTTCAGTTGCGAAGTTTATGCTTGTATTTTTTTTAAACGAGGTGCATCAATTTCGTTATTACTTCATTGAGGTACGTATTTAATACAATTTTAAGTTATGTAGGCTCTTTTAGTCCGAAAGTTTACTGTTGCGTTGTACTAGAGCACATTTGTGTATTTGTGAGCTGAAACCAATATGGCCTAATCGGCCATATTGAGTCCACAAACCATTTCATTTAGTTATTTATTTTCAGTTACGGCTTCCAAAATTCGACAGAAGCGAGGGTGCACGGGTGTCACAAGATAACCTGGAAAAGGCTGTAACTGCCATACTTCAAAAGGAAATATCAGACTAGAAAGCTGAAAAAGAGTTCGGTATACCAAGGAGGACCCTACGCAGATATGTACAAGCAGGAAATAAACATAAGTCAAAAATGGGACACAAATTTGCATTGTCTGAAGAGCAAGCTGCTGAGCTGAGTTCACGAATATTACGACTAGTCGAAATAGGTTACCCAACTACACAAAAGATTCTAAGGTTCTGCGTTTACAAATTCTGCAAGAAAAACAACATTAAACACCAGTTTCCTGATATAAAACAAATGGGAAGCCATAAGTGGGCAGGATAATTTCTGAAGTTTCATCCCACAATTTCAGTTAGAAAAGCCCAGAATTTAAATCCAGCTAGGGCCCAAAAGCTCTCACATGTGGTTGATGTCAATCACATGTGGTTGATGATCATTTTAAAAAGCTGAAAAATGTTTATGACGAAAATGACATTTTGAAGCCATCCAGCACGGCTGTTCAACATGGATGAAAAATAATATCGTTTAAATTTACATAAAGAGCCCAAACTCCTGGTGAAGAAGGGTGCTAGAAGAGTCCTCATCGGTAATGAACATGGTGAGAATGTCACTATTGTTGCTTGGGGAAGTGCAACAGGTGCAATCGTTCCGCCGATAATATTGTTTAAAGGTAAACGCATGAAACCAGAGTTCGCTGATGATTTGTCAGTTGGCTCAGTGTGTAGCATGACAACTAAAGGATCAATGACAAGCACGATCTTTGTACACTGGCTTCAGCAGTTAGAACAACACAAACCTGCAGATCGCTGTGTTCTATTGTTTGACGGTGCCAAATGCCATCTGGATTATGACATCGTAGATGAGGCCGAAAAGCACGACATCATTTTATACTGCCTCCCGTCCGAGACAACCCATGAATTACAGCCGTTATATAAAGCCGTTTTTCGGTCCTTCCAGTACCACTGGAACGAGCAAGTTATGCTATACTGGCATAACCATCAGGACCGGATAATAACGAAGCAACGTTTTGCAAAAATATTCGCAAAGGTATGGGACAACTCAATGACTTCGGTCAATCTTAAGGCTGGATTTGCAGTAACTGGAACGTTTCCCTATGAACCTACAACTATACCTGACATTGCATTTGCACCCAGCACAGCAACGGTCTTACCTGATCCTGAAGTCACATTACCTTTAACATCATCGCAGTCTGCTGAGCCAGGACCTTCCCGAGAAAGAAGCTACTATCGATTAGACGTAGACATTCTGTCAACAGAAGAGAAAGATCATATTGAGGATGCTATCCTTGAGGCGGAGGATGAGGAAGATGCCAATACAAGTTCGTTTTCAGACTTACTACCTACGCCAAAAAAGAAAAATCCCCAACGTATAAATACTAGAAGACAAAATCCTTGACTCTTAATACTAGAGGTATAGTATTGAAAAAATCATTGTCTCCATAAGAACCCAAACGCTCAATACTAGTAATCCCAAATACTCATGAAAGTAGGAAAACAGTAAAGAAATGCAGAACATCCACAGAATAATCGTGGTACTGCTTCCTTTGTCAACAAGTTGAGGTCAAGGACATGCGCATATGCAATACTTGTTGGAAATATGTTCACGAGGACTTCGTTGGACTGTCCAAAGACGACAAGTGTATTTTTATTTGCCCCACATGATAATTAAATGTATTTTGACAATATTAATGTGTTTTAAGAAAATAAACTTCTTTGTTCATTTCAATGAATTTTATTTGCTTGCTTACTATATCAGGCCATGTTGGATAGATGGTGTAACCAAATTATCTTAAGTGTAGGGTTGTTAAAAATCTCTAGCTACTAGCTCCGGCTATCTAAAAATTTTAATTGACTTAAACTTCTAACTTTATACCTAACATATCACTTTTCATATCCCAATTAGTATTGAAGGTATTCATTATCTCTGAAAAAAAAAATATTCCTAAAACTTAGTTAGGCCATATAGGGTACAGAAACCTTACGTTATAGGTATTTAGTTTCCGTATGGGAAGTGGTGCTTCCCTAACTTCCATGGTAAACACACCACTGATATATATTATCCTGTTTTATAATACTATAAATAAATAAACTTCCAGTTCATAATTTTTTTCGTTGCAATATATGTCAAGTAATTATTCCAATAAATAAAAGATATTACTACAAAATCTTTGTCTCATTTAATTCTGTTAAAAAAACATACGATTGAACAAGCAGACAACTACAAAGAAAAGTTTTAAGTTTTTGAAAATATTCTTCAAGAGAGGATAATTTAATTAAATTACATTCATTGAATTAGTAAACAAATTTTAGAAAAAATAAATTCCTAAACAATTTTATTTATAAAAAAAGTTATTATTTCGTAATAAAATTAATCATTTTATGTCGAAAAATCTATCAGTATCTTTATTATCTTTAATAATATTATATTAATCGCAAATCTGTCATAATGTCATTTATAAACTTTAAAAAAAACACATACAAGACGTTTAACATGATATATTCTTTTTTAAATATAATTCAAGTTAGCAAATATGGCAAATGCGAATAACACAGAAAATTTACGATCAAGTTTAAAACAAATGCTATTTTTTATACAATTATTTGGTTTAATGCCTGTTAAAGGCATATTTGCAAAAAATATTAATTATTTAGTATTTCAGTGGCTTAGTTTATCAATAATTTATAGTATTATTATACTTTTTATTATATCTTTTATAGGTATTGTAGCTATCGTACATTTTATACTTAATGGGATTAATTTTAGAAGTATCGGTAAGTCATTATTATGAGTCCTTTTAATATAGTTATTTTAATTAATAATTTTAATTTATGAAATAAACAGCAAGAGAATTAGGACATTAAGTCCTTGAAACAAATAATATGAACGCAGTTGTTTCGAATAATATTTATATTAACTATTATTGTCCTCGCATAGAGCATAAAAAATATAAACGCGAGGACAAACCTTAGCTGGTCAAAACATACAATTTAATTTATTTGTATTCCATTCTGAAACAATAAACGCTAAAAACAACAGTTTTGAAAAATATGCGAGTAAAAAATAATTTTAAGCAATGCTGTACTAAACCAATTGTCCATATTTGAAGAAGCGTTGTATAATGAATCAAAATTTGAGGACAAGTTTAAAGTATATGCTTCTAATTGCACAATGTACTGGTTTAATGCCAGTTAATGGTATTTTTGCTCAAAATACCAGTTATTTAATGTTCTCTTGGTTTAGTACTAGGTTATTATACAGTTTTATAATATTTCTAATAACTTGCTTTACTGCTCTAATGGCGCTGAATAATTTTTTTAATACTGATGCCAGCTTTAGGAGTAAAACTGGTAAGTTAATACCATTTTCAGTTGACAATTATTGTTAACGTTTCATATAGTTTTTTTTTACTAATATAAATAAGCAAAATGTTCTAATACAGTATTTTTAAATATTTTAGTGCGTTTAAATTAAGTAATATTATGGTTGCTGCACAATTATTGCAGTTTATTTAAAACAAATTTATTCAAAAGTAACCACATTTAACAAAAACATCTTTAAATGATTATCCCGGAGCATATTCGCCATCTACTTCAATTACTGCATTCCATTTGCTTGCCAACCTATTGATTCCACTGGCGACGAAGTTGATGTTCTTTGAGACAATCCTCTCTTTGATGACCAAGTCATCCAAGTAGTCGTAAACTTTGTTCATCAATCGATTGACATAATAGTCCGTAAGCTCTTCTGTTCCATGCCCATATTGACGGTAAATTTGACGACACGATGCTGAATTTGTGGACGTGCATTATTGCTGTGGAAGATGATATCGTTCCTTTGTGCGGTCTTTTCATCTCAATTGCAGCGTGACTGGGGTCAAGTCAAGCTAGATAAACTTCGCTGTTGATATTTAATTGCCGCTTGTTCTTTTTGTCTGCCACGGTTAATGCCATCGTGATCATTCCTCCAATAACAAATCTCGTTTGAGATGATTTCCCAATGGATGATTCCACTCCTGTGCCACCAGACACACCATATTGCCTTTTTACAGTGGACGCTCTTTGGTATTCTTTTGGGTGAAACAGCTGACGAAACGCACACCTTCTTTGTTTTGACGTTTTTGAAGCGAAACCACGATTAATCCCCAGTGACGAGATTTTCCAGGAAAGGAGTTTGTTTGTGTCGCTGCAGCAAATTAATGAAAATTCAGAAACGTTCGGTTTTATTGTTCTTGATGGGGGACCGATTTCCATACTTTTCTGGGTTTTTTGACGACGAACAATGGTCTACATTGAACTCTTCGGTCAACATTCTCGTTGAAAGTTCCTGGCTATCGAAATTTGTTGGTTGACTTCTTCCTTCGTCAGCTATGACGTTTTATCATCCGATTTGAACTTCTTGATCCATCTTTCAATTTGACTTTTGCTCATTGCTCTTTCGCCAAATTGTTTGTTCAGATCTCTAAATCTCTAAATTACTGAACTCCATTCCAACCTTTCTCGAAGTGGTAGAGCACAATATGGCTAATATAGATATGATTTTCGATACACCTTTTCAGTAACTGAAAAGACAGGATTATTTTTATGCAAAAAATTAAAAATCTGTGAAAGACTAATTAGAAATATTAATAGTGTAAAATATTAACGAGCTTATAATTGTATATTCTGATCTTTTCTTTTAGGAATAGTTATGATATACGTTATGGGATTGATAAATCAGCTGGCCTTTATGAAAATTGCTATTAATTGGCCTAAATTAATGAGGGCATGGTCAAAATTAGAGGAATCAATGTTGGATTATGGTTATCCGCATAGACTATCACGAAATATTCAAATATATCAGTATATATTATTGTCTGCATTTTTATGTAATTTTAATTCTATAAAAATTTTAATTTGTTCTATAATCCTTATAGTTATCTACATTTTGCACTATTTGCTGATGGAAATCAAGCGAACCGATATTGCGAATTCAAAATTGAACTTTTGTAGTCGAAATTTAATTAATATTTCACTGTTACCGAATAAAATTTGCTTATTTCGGTAACATCAATTTTTAGCAGTGCATTAAAAACAAAACTATTAAATTTTTAATTTTGTTACAGTGGAGTATGTATTTTCCACATGGAGTGTACTTGAAAATATAAGAGACACGGGCGTTTCAAACGCTGTTAGCGATGTGTTTGATTTCATTTTTGATTTTGTACCATTTTCGATACCTATGGCAATAGTACTCATGGTAAGAATTTATATCTTTTGAAACTATGGATGAAACTTAATATTATTTAAGATGACACTATGGTTTCGGCCTGTAAACATCAACTATCTAAGTCAGACGTTCCTAATCTGTGGTACGCGTACCAGTACCGATACGCGAATGTTAGTTGAGAATTTAGCAAGAATTTAGTAAAGTAGGGCTAACCGTTTTTTGCTTGACAAAATTTTTGAGAGAGATAAGCGCCGAAAAAAAGGAGGTCATCACTTGAAAATTTTGGAAATTATTTTTAAAACTCATTTTTCCAAAAATATTTACCTACAGGTACGCCACCATATTGCTTACTACCTACCGGTACAACATCTTAAAAATTGGGAACCGCTGATCTAAGTCATATAAACTTCAACATTCAAAGCAAGTAACCGGTTTGCACATTTCTCGATTTTCAAACCGACAACATCTTGCGTGTAGCCCGAGCTCATTTCCAGTTGCTCATTTTTGCTCATTTTTAGACTTCACCAAAAAGAGTTTGTAAAGTACTATCAATAGAAGAACTGTAGACGCGAGTAGATGGCACAAAAAATGCAGCCATCTTGCTCATAGTCCCCTTTCCATTTTAGTCCCGGCTCAACCCATGTATATATCCTACTTCTGCTGTTCATACCTCTAAAAATAATTCTCATTAGGCATTAAAAAAATTGAATAATTGCTTGTTTGGAAAAACTTTGTACAGCACTGCTCGACTCTGTCGATACTTATATAACGTGTTTAATGAAACAATATATGGAGACTTTTCAATAAAAATATATTCAGCTTTTTACATATTCATTTTAGAAATTCTAGAAGTAAAAAAATGCGTCAAAATTTATATTTATAAAAATAAATGTTTTAGCTTAATTATCTCCCAAACTTGAGGAGAACGCGAACTAAAACCATCATTGATTTAGCCCGAAACTAATAGTACTATCGTTCGCATCGCTTACATGAAAATCAAAAATAATATTTCAAAATCTATTTAATTTTAGTTTTCAAATTTAACAATAACTTTATGGCAAAGTTTTATTGACTTATTTATCATCGTTATAAGTCTAGCACTAGCAGGTAGATATCAGCAGATAAGTGAAAAGCTTTCATTGGCGAGTAAATTTGAGGTAATTATTAACTATATAATTTTTATCACTTCCATTTTATCATTTATATTAATTCCAAATAATCATTCAGGTATATAATCTTTATTTTATTATAACCAATTTAAATTATATAACTAATTTAAATTTCAAATAATTTTTTATGAAGAAGTATTTGATGCATATTACGTTGGGACTTTAGAATTTTGCAATCTTTTCACCCTAGGAATACTAATTTTTAGTAAAACGAACAAATGAAGATATAACAACAATTGCTACTTTAACTTCAACAGTGCATGTGCTTTACAGTTGTAGAATTAGGCCTTGGTTGATCGGAAAAGTACCCATAAGTACCAAAGTATTTTATTGATGCGTTTATTAAGAGTGTTTTCGCAGTAAACAGGGTAATGTTTGGAGCTCACAGGTTCTTCAAACCTGTAGAGTGCCAAACATTTGAAATGTCTATATTAACGGTAATATTGTAAATATATAACCATTGTTCTGTGAACATTCCCATAAAAGTAGAAATTTCAACTTATAAATATTCAACTACTAATAGGAGATATCCAGAGGATGCGATCCACGGATTTTATCGTCCTTGATATCTCTAGTACGTATTTTACGTTGTAGCAATCAACAGGGATATTCAGAAGATGGGAGCCACGGCTGCCGTATTTATTTATATTTATATTTTTATATTGCTCTCTAACAAGTGGAATTATTTGGAGGATGAACACTACGGTGGTTGTACACACAGATACTTATCCGAAATCATTTGTTCTATTGTTCATACGAAGTGTTTATACACAGGGGATATCTGGAGGATGGGAACCGTGTTAGGCGTGTCCGATTCTTTCAGATATTCCCAAACAAAATTTTTTTCGTGCAATTTGGTCATACAATTAATTATTATTTATTTAAATGTATTATATCTATTATATTATTTCTATTGCCAAATGTTTTATGTTGTTTTATGTATATTTCTAAGCCCTCCGTCAACCCTAAATAAAGGAAAATTCTCTAATAACAAATTTCCTGGCATAAAAGATCAATTTAATTTTTAAAGTCAAGCAAATTATGATATATAATTTGATAAACGTAATAAAGTGTTATAACAATTTCACATATTAAAATTACATTTTTGCTGAACGGCAAACTCAGAATTACTTATTGACCTACTGATGTAAGGTCCAAAGAATCCTATACTATTAGATACCTATGCAAAATATACCGATTGTTTATAATTGTGTAGGAACGTAATTTAGATAAAGAAAAACACTGATAGTATTATAATATACGTTTTTATTCAGAACGTCATACAGCGTCCTTGATTTTAATAGCACCGTCGTTCTAATTTAATTTGTCCAATTTAATACCAACATTAATAATAGTGTTTTTAAAGCTGATATTATCGCTCCAAGCAAGTACTCTAGAACAAATCTCACATTTGTTCACAGAGCTTTCTATAAAGCTTACCCTGCAGAAAAACGGGTATAATAAAAAGATCATTGATATAGAAAGCGAATTATGCAGGTATGGAAAATGCAATCGGGAAGATCCTAATCTTAGAGTTATGGGCAGTTTCAATGTTGACGTGTGGAGTGAAAGTTAATGATTTAGTGTGTTTTTCGATTAGTCAGAAAATTATTCATGTTAGAACCACTGAATTTCTGAGAAAATCAAGGTATTTCCGAATACAATAGCAACCATCACAGCGGAGCCAATTTTAAACAATGTTTGTAGATATGTCGTGCATACACTGATAAAATCCAAATGAAAATACTTGCTACGAAACATGAACAAACAATGTGAAAGTTATCTTAAAAAATGAAATGTGTAGTTTTCTTGTAAGAAGGCAGATATGTATATATATATATGATCGACAAGATTTTACAGAATGTTGTAAGTTTACGTTTAACTACAATTGGAAGAGATCCTTGTAGGGAACTTTTAATTATTTCTGAGCAAGTACTGAAAAATATATATTTGTACTGAAATGCTTAAAATCAAATTATGTTTTGGGAATATTTTGCTACCAATACTTCTAATACGTAAGGATGTCACAAAATTCATCACATTTAAATAGTACTTGAAATTTTTATTTTCTTGTTTACAGATATGTGACGAAAAATTCTGGAAAAAAATACGTATGGACTATGATAAGATAACTCAAATTTTTAAATTACTGGAAAATGATATGTCAATTATAATATTATCATCATATGCACACACATTATATTTTATGATAAGTAAATTCTTTTCAAGCGTGCAGTAAGTATTTACATAATATATAATTTTGAGGATGAATAATAATGTCTTGTCAGTTTCTTCATTTATAAACTTTTGCAAAGTACAAGCTTGCGTCGGTTATAGGCCACGGCCAGACCAAGGCGAAAGAACGCCGACGGTAAACAAATATAAGAAGAAGAAGAAAGTACGAGCTTTTTCTAACCTACTGGTCCGGTTGCCAACCTACTTTAGAAATTCTTACGTCGCGGTCCTTTAAAAACAATCTATAGGTCGCGAACCCGCTATTATTAAAATTTATAGTGCAATATTATTTCAAGCAAATTGTAGGCTCCAAAATTGCAGAAGGATGACAGTTCCCGCTCAGCGCCGCACAAAGGATGCTATGAATGAAAAAATTTTTGACAAGTATTTATTTAGAAAAAAATTTCTACTTTTTAATTTATGTTTAAATTTTAATGGGCTACCGCTTCTCACGAAACAGTTCTTGCATATTTGCCATTGTTTAGGCCAATTCAATTCTCATGACGTCTAATCTGTTTCGATATTTTGTTTTGAGAGTAAGAAATGTGGGAAAAGCCCTATTATACTCTTAGGTGATTGGAAATAGCATCAATATTCTAAAAGCCATCTTCGTAACATGGGGATAGGATTGCCGTTTCAATCGAAAAATTACTACCACCCATTGCATGAAACACATCTTTTGCACCTCCATCATTTATCAAATCAATAAACTGTTCTTGAGTTATGCTGTCTTTCGAAACTAGATCACTAAGAGGGAGTACAAACTGGTCGATGGTATTTTTCGATGGTATTTAATCGATGGTATTTTCCGAATTCTTGTATATCAAGAAAATAGTGAGAAAATTCATGATTAAGAATTGATTCATTTTCATCAATGTATGCCTTCAGCTGTGGATATGGGGCAAAGTTCTTCCCCTCTAATTTTACATATCACAGTTTGAACTTCACTTTGAAAGCTGTCAATTTTTCTGACAATGGAGCACTGTGATATCTTTTCCTTGCAACGCCAGGTTTATAAAATTTACAGATTCAAAAACGTCGATTAAAATTGACAGTGATCTAAGAAAACAGATATCGGAGTACTTTGCGTGTATGCTGGGTTTGGTATCTTGCAAATAGATGTTAACTCCTTCACGTTCCCTCCGAAACCTCTTTGCATCCTAAACTTCTGGGAAACCGCGGACCCCAGGTTGAGAACCGCTGTTTTAAACCAACTTAACATTTTTATTGCACCTGTCTACAGCATTTAAAATTTAAATTGTTGGAGGCACCAAACTATTATAACATATATTTAATATTTATTTGTTTTGGAAAAACACAGGTGCAATTTATAAGCCTATAGAGACAATCATATAAGCTGAAATAATGTAAAAAATCAGTCTTCTTAGCCTTTTTATCCGTATTTTCTCTATAAATAATCTATTGCCTATTGTAACGAAACACGTTACTGAGCAGTTGAAAGTATCTATAAATTACATAATTTTTCATGGTACATAAATTAAATTGTTTAAATAAATAGGTTTCGGAATCCCTAGACAGAAATTGAAACGCATGTATTATATGTAAACAAATATTATTTTGCTGTCACTGCTAGATAAAACTTATTGGAATAAACACATCGCTCAGAGCGTATGTGAGTGGGGAAATTTAGTCACCTATCTAATTGCATGAATCAGAGAGAGATAGTTGATGCTTGTTTTGCTGGCCCGTGTTTTGAGTATATGCCACTGCTATGTCCGTTTGACTATGTTTTATAACCTAATGTATAAATTTGTTGTTGACAGGTGACCAAAAATTGTCACCTGTCAACAATTTTTGGTCACCTGTCTACAACAATTTTATACATTAGATATTACGGGGCCAACGATATTCAAAAAAGTAATATGTTTTATAATATGCATGATGACTTATGCACGCTAGATGCGTGTATGTGTGCGTTGAAGCGTAGATAAACTGGCTGGCGCCATTCACTGTTACGCTATGATACACCACATCACTGTTGCCGCTGACTGCCGTGCCTTGTTGTAACCCGCGGGAAAGCCGATAGATGTGGAAATATGTATTAATCCGTTACGTAGAATGGGGTAATACCGATATTTGTATAGGATTGTATGAGTTAGACCGTGTTGCGTCATAAATGTCGTGCGGTTGACTACATTCAACCCGTACAACGGAGCAAAACTTGAGCGAAGGCTCCCCGGCTACAAATAGCGAGAATTTGTATAGAAATATTTAGTTCTTGATCTCGAGAACTCTTAAAAGCAGCCAGACAGCCGCACGACTAGAGCGACCAAGCCAAGCCAAGTCAGACATGCCGAAGCAATAAGCAGAGAGTCGCCGAAAAATTAACGTGTTTGGTGAGCGATTTTCTATACCCTATACTGCTTGATTCAATTGCATGTATGTTTGAATATCTTTGTTTCTTCCTACCCCTCCATGTACCTATTTCTTATACAACTAGAGTGTATACTTCTAACTGGTGCGCCACAATATTAGTTGTAGTTGCACTGTTGCAATATTAGCAACAGTGCAACAGTACGCCTCACTATGTTACGCGTCTGTAGTATTCCTTTATCACCCTATCTACTGGCGTGGAGATGGAGAGACTGACGCTAGGCATTTAATGTTGCACGTTTGTTATGGTTCCTTTAAAAAAAAATTGCAAAGATACAATTGATTATATTAATTTTAAATCATCTTATTATTACACACAGTGACTCTTGCACTCATGAAATATCTATTCTATTAAGTCCTTAATTGTTTTTTTAGTCAAGTCCGTTCTGGTTTGGAACTGTTTTACTTTTCAGCATCGTTTGCAAGTCTCGTATTTCGATTGCTTTCCGTAACAATAAACGCTTCGAAAGTGTACGAAGTAAGCAAAGAACCCTTACAATACTTTGCTTATGTTCCTACAAGTATTTACTTCAACGAAGTAAGTAAATTTTTACACTTTATATATTATAATGTAAAAAGTAAGCTGATATTTTGAGGATCTTGTTATTTAAAAATTTTATTGAAATGCTTTGTCTCATATGAAAATCATCTGATAAAAATGTTGTTTGGCTATTTATGTGTATCTTTTTCTATTTGTGACCACACAATGTCGTTGTAGATAACATATTTTAATATCAAATTACGACATTTGTAGGTTGAAAGATTTATGATGCAAATAACTCAAGAAAATATCATCTTTAGTGGTTATAAACTATTCAATATCAAAAGAAATTTCATATTTACGGTAAGGTGAAATCATATCTATGAAATTTTGTTTCAATACAAATTTTATTTCCAACAAATTACGATAGCTTTCAACACTACCTATAATAGACAACAATTGTAATAAATATAACTAGTGTATCCTATAAAACGCTTACTCATAAATCTCTCGGTCCCCGTATTTGCCTACGGCTGCGAGCGCTCATAACTCAGTTTTCGGATAATTTCTAACACGGTAATCGCCAAGAACATTTCAATTCTAAACTTATGAATTCTCCGGTCCCAGTATTTACCTACGGCGTGGACAGTTTTGCTGTCCGCTTTGCCGCGGCCTTTGGCAGCTCTTAACAGTTTTTTCGGGTATTTTCTAACTTTTCAATTTGACTACCCATGAATTTGCCTAACCATTCAAAGCATAGCTTAGAGATAATTTTACGCTTGCTAATTTCAAATAATCATTTTATACACTATGTCCACATTTCGATGCTCAACATTGGTATCTCGGTTATTAGAAGACATACAGCTACGGTTAAATGGGGAATGTTTTGCGGAATTCATAACGGAGTTTATTGCAGGTGCATTTCATCATTTATACAGTTTTATTTGGGTGGATTATTATTTTTTTATTATTTCAAACCCTTCTAGTAGTGTTCAGTAGTACCTTTCTAGTCCTTTTGTTTTTTTCGTGTAGCAGTTTAAAATTTTCTATTTTAATTTTGTGGCTATAAGCAAAGCAATGTTTTCCTATATTTGATGTGATTTTGTTCACTAATTATTTTTTGTATCGTGTCGTTATTGGCCTTCTTGATTGTCTCTACATATTATGAAGATGTATATTATTGTTACATGAAGCATATTATGGAAACGTACCCAAAACGACCCAAAAAGACATAAACAACAAAGATCCCAAAACATAAATGCACACAAGAACTAGAATCTGACATAAAGCTGCAATTTCTAGACCAGAAAATCACGAAAACCCAAAACCAGTTTTAATTTAGAATCTACGGGAAACCCACTTTCTGTGACGCTATATTACCGAAAACCTCACATCAAACGCCAAAACACTATAAATACACTTAGCAACTTACCACTAAACGACCAGGAAAAAAGAAAAGAAAAAATTGCTATAACCAACGGATACTTACCAAGCATAATAGCGTAAAACAATGTGTCTTACAAAAGTGTATGAATATTGTAAAGCTTTAGAAGAGGTCGCATTATGTGTAATCGAGTTATTGAGGAAAATTGAAATCGACAAATTTTAGTTTTTTCAAATTATCTTAAAATTGAAAAACGCTAGGATTAATTTGAAATGAGATTTGCCACGAGTATTGAATTTCGCAAAACATTCCCCATTTAACCGTAGCTGTATTTCTTCTACAAAATAACATACTACAAAATAACATTATATACAAGCAAATAGCTTTATTCATTAAACAATAAATCTATACCTTAACTAATTCTTTCCCAATTTTAACTAAAACAAACACAAAAAGAAAAATTAACAAAACATAAACAAATAAGCAAAATTCCTAATCTTCTTCCAGGGAGAAGGGAAGATCAATGTAATATTATTTCTTCCCCCTCATAGCTCTTTCTTACTTCCTATCCTTACCCAATCCCCTTTCCCTTTTCCTTTTCCTCCTCTTCATACCTCCCCACCTTCTTCTCCTCACCCATTTCCCTTACCTCTTCTTAATTATTTCTTTCCTTATCCTTCTCATAATATGTAAACCCTTTTTTTCCTCACCCAAACTAATCCTCCAATTTTCTCCCAAATCCTTTTCTTTCTCACTCCATTCTATCCCCACACAGTCAATCATCCAGTATATCCATTTTTCTTCTTTATTTCCACATATCATACACATTCTCTCCTGCTCTTTCAGCCATAATTTATTTCCCCCCGCCTCATTCCCGTATCAACACCTAGATATCATTCTTTTCTCTCCCATGCTTAAATCTGATTTTAAATAACTTGCTTCATCTTCTTCGCCACTAATTCACTTACATTTTTCGTTCTACTTACTTCCTCTTATTCTTTGCTTTCTCACTTGCATTTCCACATCTCTTATCCTTCCCATAATCTCATTTACTACTTTACCGCCACCCATCATTGTCTCAATCCATCTTTCCGATGACCATCCAGTCCTTCTATTCATCATTATTCCACACTTAATCCATTCATTCCCCAAATCTGCATTCCTTTCATATAAACTTCCTCAACTAGCCTTCTTCCTTCATCCTTCCAAATCTTACCTTCAAATTTCACCATTCTATTCACTCCAGTTATCCAACATTTCTGTTTTTTATCTCCTAGCAGTATCTCATTCCTGGTATTCCTATTCAACTCTAGCATCCTTTTCTTACATCCAATCCGCACTCTCTCAATGCTCTCTATTTCCGCAACCGCCCATACCTCCGGACCATACATCAGAATACTATTCACACTCACCTCCATAATCTTCAAGTTCATTCTCACTGACTTCCCAAATCTTCTCTCCCATACCATTCTCATCAGGGCCGGAGGAAGGTAGTAAGCAAGTTATGTTAAGCATCAGGGCGCTAACACAAGACGAGCGCCAAAACAACGAAAAAAGTTATTTAAAGATATTAATTTATGGGCGCCAATTATGTTTTGCATCAGATCGTCAAAGTTTTTTCCTCCGGCTCTGATTCGCATTCCCTCGATTATTCCCCTTGTCTTCTTCGGCACCATTTCCACATTAACTGCATATTAAAAAGTAAACGGAATATGTGGCACCATTACATTTTATTTAGAACGTAACGTGCATACTATAGCGTAATATAAGCGCAACTTCACTTATCGATCCGGACTCAAACATCATGAGTATCGCGTATTCCCCTATCACGCTTGTTAGATTCATTCGATGCGACTACACCCAAGTGAATAACCAACATTGTTATAACTAATATCTTCTTTACAGATTGCTGGAACGGTTGTCACGTATGAATTATTTCTATTTCAATATAATGTGTATAATAATTAAGTAATATATGCAATGTGGAAACTACAACTTTTTTAATATTTTATTGCTAATACAAACTCATTTTAGGACAAATGATTTGAATAGTTTTATCTGCAAGACATTATGGTATCATTGCTAGATAGACACCAATGAGATAGCAAGCCAAAGCGTCAATCCCCATCCTGAAATTTATATGATTGTTATAAATTTTCATGTCTACTGTAGACATTCCCGTCTCGTACCAAAATTAAAATAAATTGCTTTCAAAACTATAATCTGAATCTGCCATTATTAATAGCAGTTGTTATGGTGCAATACTTTTAATTCTTAGATCTCATGAAATTTAAAATATTTACTATATATAATTTTTTATAACTGTTTAATAATTTTTCTGCTTTAATTCTTTATTTTGTCTCAAAGGGGTAATCTAAATTTGTAAACATATACAGCGCGCCTCTAAAAAGGTTTTGTATGTTTTCTTTTCTCAAAAATAAAAATTGCATGATATTTAAGTAATATTTTTTTAATCAAATTCTTCTTGTAGAAGCCTAGCGGATAGGGCAACCGTTGTTTTGTCGCCCACTTGGTCCACATATTTGCTTACGGCGCCGATAGCTCCGCAATTCGCATTGCCGTGTCCTAATTTCTGCGGCCGCGGCTTTGCCGTGGCCAGCGACATGAACTAACTCAAACGGTTTTTCCGCGGCTAATGACATGGTCTAATTGCCACAGCCAGCGACATGTCTAATTTCCGCGGCGTTACCGCGGGCAGCGACATGGTCTAATTGTAGCGGCTTTGCCGCTGCCAGCGACATGTCTAATTACCGCGGCCAGCGGCAAAAAATGAGTATATAAATTTTACCTGAGTATATAAATTTCCTAGTATATCCTGAGTGTATACCTGAGTATATAAATTTTCATGGCGATAGGTTAAACGGTATAGAAGTTGATGTGCTGCAGCGCCATCTAGTGGCGACTACAAAGTGCATAGTATAAAAATATTCTTCGTACTCAAATACTTATGCATATAAATTTTCATGGCAATTGCTTGAATGGTGTAAAAGTTGATGTAGTACAGTGCCATCTAGTGGCGAGTTGCAACAATGTAGGTAGAATAATATCCTTCTCCCTGAACAAATACATATATGTGCCAAGTTTCATGATGATCGCCTGTCGAAATCTATTAATTTCA
>WYDF02269055.1:0-18268 GCA_009867245.2 Adranes taylori | reverse complement strand
ATATTTTGCGTACCACCTGGTGTTCTTTAATGTACCACCAGTGGTACATGTACCACAGGTTGAGAACCCCTGCTCTATATGTATTGATTACTAAGCTTCAGAAATTTGAGCGTAAGTTGTGTGAACCTTCGCAATTGTCTCTTTCATGCTCCATTTTACGTGTTCAGATGCATAGTTTTATTTATAAGCAACTGACATTTTGTGACATATAACCTGACGATTTTAAAATTGAAAAGCTTTAGATGAGTTTAATTAAACATATACGCTTTTATTTGCCAATTTTTGATGTTTTTCATGACATTTTTGACAGAAATAGGAGCAATTATTAGAGTTATTGTTATCTAAATCACAATCCGACTTCATCAGCTTGTACAATTCGTGCAAAATTTGTGGAAAATTGGTAACGTGTAAGTGATTGATTTGAAAGTAATATGTACAACTAAATAATGAGTTGAAGTCAAAATGGCATCTTTCAGATATTTTAAGACTGACAATAAAACGCTAAAACATTTGCAAAGTTCAAGTTGTAAAGGCAATATGTTAAGTCCGTAAGTCTTTTGTTACTCATTTGGTAATTGCTTTACGGATTGCTATTTCTATACTTTGTTGTGTTACGTTAGATTATTTATTCACTTATGTAACAATATTATTAGTTATTGTCTCATAAAATACTCCGTATAACTAAATTTAATCGTTTCTTTTTATCTTAAAAACACAAAAGAGATAAAGTCATTAATATTCATGGAATAATCATATTAGTTATTATCTCGTAAAAGATATAGAATATAATTTATAACTGTTATTTGCTCTATTGAATTTTCATGTATTTTTTAGGAGTATTCCAGTAAATGTCACAATAGATATTAGATTTAGTAAAATTTTTAAGAATTTTCGGAGAAAAGGTAATTTAATTTAAATTGTAATTCCATGTTTTAAAGTTGCACATTTTTCATGCTAAAAGTCTAGAATATCTTAATAATAAAACCTGTGTGAAGTTAGCAATATACGTTTTTCCAAATATTTTCGAAATGAATATAATTTTCGAATAGCAACAATGAAAATGATCTTAGAAAAATGAAATTAAACAAAAAAATTCCCCACTTTTCTACAAATCTTATTAATGTACATCCTATGACAAGCGCTTCATTTGTGAGGTCAGAAACACGTACCCTCGACAAATCAACTCATTATATATTAAGAACATTCAGCTATCAAGAACATATCAAATTTTCAAAATGTAATTATCTTCAGAACTTTTCAGGAAAATTCTTAAACTTTGCATTTATTCGATATGGGTTAAAAATACGCTGGGACCAAAAGCAACTATTTTTGGCAAATCAACTAAATAATTCCGAAGAACATAGAATTATCAACATCGTATCAAATTTTCAAAACTTTTCAGAAAAATGTTAAACTTTGCATTTATTCGAAAAGGGTTAAAAATGCATCTTACTGGAAATACGCTAAGGCTGCGGTCAAAAGCAACCATTTTTGGCAAATCAACTAAATAATCCCGAAGAATATACAATTATCAACTTCGTGTCAAATTTTCAAAATGTAATTATTTTCAAAATTTTTCAGCAAAATTCGGAACTGAATTTATTCGAAATGGGTTAAAAATGCATCTTATTGGAAATACGCTAAGCCTGCGGTCCAAAGCAACTATTTTTGGCAAATCAACTAATTAATCCTGAAGAACATACAATTATCAACATCGTGTCAAATTTTCAAAATTTTTCAGAAAAATTTAGAAACCTTGAATTTATTCGAGACGGGTTAAAAATGCATCTTATTGGAAATACGAGCCTGCGGTCAAAAGCATCTAATTTTGGCAAATCAACTAAATAATCCTGAAGAACATACAATTATCAACATCGTGTCAAATTTTCAAAATGTAATTATTTTCAAAATTTTTCAGAAAAATTTGGAAACTGAATTTATTCGAAGTGGGTTAAAAATGCATCTTATTGGAAATACGCTAAGCCTGCGGTCAAAAGCAACCATTTTTGGCAAATCAACTAAATAATCCCGAAGAATATACAATTATCAACATCGTGTAAAATTTTCAAAATGTAATTATTTTCAAATTGTTCAGAAAAATTTTGAGACTGAATTTATTCGAAATGGGTTAAAAATGCATCTTATTGGAAATACGCTAAGCCTATGGTCAAAAGCAACTATTTTTGGCAAATCTATTAAATAATCCTGAAGAACATACAATTATCAACATTGTGTCAAATTTTCAAATTGTAATTATTTTCAGAACTTTTCAAAAAAATTCTTAAACTTTGCATTCATTCGATATGGGTGTAAAAATACATATTATTGGAAATACCCTAAGGTCTGGGTCAGAAGCAACTTTTTGTGGCAAGTTTACGAAATAATCATGAAGAACATACAATTATCAACATTATAAATAATTAATTAATTTCAGAACTATAAAAAAATTCTTAAACTTTACGTTAATTTGATGTAGATGTAAAAATGCATCTCACTGAAAATACGCTATCGCTGGAGTCAGCAACTTTTTTCACAAAATTAACAACCTTCAATTATCAACAAGAGATCAATTTTTCAAATTGTAACTATTTTCAGAACTTTTCAAAAAATTATTACATTCATTCGATTTAAATGTAAAAATGCATCTTATTGAAAATAAGCTGTGGCTGGGATACTGCATAAGTAACATTTGGAAAATCAACAAAATAATCATGAGAAATCTCAACATGTAATTATTTTCAGGAGTCTCAAAAAAAATCTTAATCTTTACGTTTATTCAATGCAGAACATCTTATTGGAAATACGATGTTTTTGCTCCGGGCCTGGAGCTTTACCATTGGTTAATCTGCGTTTTGCATTTTGGAGGACTTCTGCTGTGATCAATACAACATATCCCCCTGTCCGTTCTCTAGGTGGGAACAAGTTTTCCTACGAGAGGATTGTCCTATTTAGGAAACAGGTTGTTTATGATGTTTGTAGGGCCAGGTTGGCTGTTCTCAGTTTCTTTGTTATTATTTTGTAAGGTAGCTCCCAAGGGTCTGAGTCTGTTGTATTTAGAAGCTCCTACCAGCAACTTTTTTGGCTGTATCGGATGAAGAATCTTTCGTCAACTGTCTTGGTACTTTCGTCCTGTTTTAATACATACGTACCTAAGTTACTTATCCACAAGCATACCGGCCACAAGCCATTTCGTTCTTTACGGTGTGACATTGATTTATTACAAGACTAACTAATTTTCTCGAATCCGTTCGAGGTACAGGTGCCGATATCTGTCGTTCGATCTACTAGTTGCTCTTGCCTGAGGTTTTCCATCTCTAATGCCTTTCTCTCTAGTTTCTGTATCGCCCAGTCTTTCGTCTCCTGTGGCTGTACTGATTGCACTTACGATCGCTTATCGCCTTCTCCTTAAAATCGTTCCAGTCTTTTTAATTTTCCATATAATTTTAACAAAAAGCAATAGCTGACATTTCAGTCCTTTATTGTTTTTCAAAGTACTTGCGAACATTGTCGATGTATTTTTGCATGTACTCAGACCAATTGTTAAAGCACTTATTCCACTCTTCAATGGGTATGCTTGAAATATTCATTTGGAAAGCATCGTCGTCGAGCAGTGTAAGCACTCACATTGTCGTGGTGAAGGTTAATCCGACGCTGTGGGACATATCCGGATTTTGATACAAAAGTTGCGACAATTTTTTCGACACACTGCGGAAAGGGATGACTTTGGTTGAGTTCTCATCTTGAAACACGCGAACAGTAGACTGCTTTTATAATCGGGTTCATGAGAATAAATCCAAAACTCCTCGGTACTGACGATACTGTATACATTTTTGGAGTGGCCTCTGTTAAAACGATGTTCTTTAGCACCAACTGACACGAGTCGCCATTTGTTTCTCGGTAAACATAATTTGCGGTATCCAACGAAAATCTAATTTTTTTCACTAACTCATCATATAAAATCTTTTGGGTTTTGATCTGGGTGACCGCTGATTTTGGTGGACCTGGTCTAGGATCATCGCTAAGATATGTGCGTCAACATTTGAATTCAGAGTACCAGCGAGAAGTGTCGATTGATGTGGTTCTTCATTTCCAAAATCAGCAATCAACTCGGCAAGACGTTGATTGTTGTTGGGATAATTTTTTACAACTTTACAAATTATCGCTCGGAAGTGCTCTTGATTCAAATCCATGTTTCTGAACGCCTTACTATCTTTAAAAATTCATTGGTTCTTAACCATAACGAAATTTTCACGAAATTTTCAACACATCTCAATATAATGTTGAGGATAATTTCGGCAGCATAAGTTTCAATAAATTAATTATTTTAATGATGGGGCAAATTGTTGAAATTGAGTACTTGAATTTTAGTAAATATAGCTTAAGCAATATTAATTATACACTATTTCTTGGTTGGGCATCTTATTCTCGAAACAAGAACCTAAAGAAATCGAAAGCCTGAATGCTTTTAACGAAAGAGAAAATTTAAGAATGGAAGTACAACATTATTTTTAGTTACTAAAATGAAACCTGGAATTAAAGCGACATTGGATTTCTTTAAATCAACCGAAATGAGAACATCTATCAGTTCATAGTTCTGGTTTATAGCAAAACACACAGTACATAGATATATAGAAACATAAACTTGAAGCATATCGATAATAACATAAGAATTCTCATATTTATAAAGATAAGGCAAGTATATCTCTTTTCTGATCAAGATGAAGCGAAATAATTATTTTAATGAGAGCTGATGAAATCACGAACTACAAAATAGCTATAATAAATATGAGGAGTCAAATTTACTGTAACATATGTACATTTTATTTAAATAGCGTATAATCCGACATATGTTTTTCGATTTTCGAAACGTTTGTTGATCATTTTAATTAAAATTCTATGATTCCGAATGTGAGCAATCAACGATTCAATTTTGTATACGGAATTTATTAATAATATTTAATACCATTGCGTTTTTGATGTAGATATGCTAATTATTTTCGTGCTTACCCGCATAGTTTTACTAGATTGTAGAATGAATTGATTTTTAAAACAAAAGTTTTGCTGATATAGATGTTTTAGTTGACATTCGACCTTTTCCATTCTTATGTTGTAGTGATAGGAATTCTGATTCCACACTTGGATCGCACAAACCGTTTCGTTCCATAAAGTTTCATACCGCGATAAAGTAATAAAACTCAATAAATCTATGCTTCAAAGCAGTTTTACGTTTGCGGACTCCGTTTAAATGAAAGTTTCTTGGAACCCCAAAGCAAAAAGTTGCAACAATTAAGATATGCATCTATGTTTAATGTTAAGCTGTTTTATTGAAAACAGTAAAGATTCGTTCTAAGATACAAAGTAATTCAATTTAAGAAATTGAACACAATCATTATAAAACCATTTTGTTTCATGGTTTTATTGTTTATATGGGAAAAATGAAACAAATTTATCCCTTATCGTCAACCTTAACGCAGAGGTTTAAAGGAGTTCATGCAATTTTTATTATATCTAGCACAAATTACAATAATATTTATGATAGAAATTGTTTGGAGGAGTGTAGAAAAAATGTATTGTAGCTAATTATGATTTATTTTGAGAAAAATATTTCAAGATATACAAAATATTATAACTGGATAAAACTGAATAAACTGAGTTGAATAAAAACTCAATAGCTTGATTGTATGGTCCTGCTTCTGCGTGCAGAGCTTAATAGCGGATTCTCATTAATGCAATTAATTAATAATAACAATAAGCAATTCCTTAATAAATCATAAATTAAATGAGAAATCGTCTAAGAATACATCTAAATTGACAAATCTATTTCATCAAAGAAATATAATATGTATAATTAAATATAATCTAATATACAACCTAATCAATCAACTAATTATAATAAATTAGTTAAATCAAGAAAAAATATAAACTATCGGATATAATCGTAATACGTTAAAATAAAAACCAGAAGTAACCGCCAAGAACATCACAGGTTCCGATAACGCATACACAAGTAAAGATCAAACAGATTTCGCCGAAACGAGGAAGATGCGACATGTCGCGTCAAAGCTTTTGTTAAAGCCGCCACCGAGCGGTATCCTTTATCTACATGCAGATGCATTGTCATATTTTTTTTAGATTTACGATTTACGTATTTCTTCTACGATGGCAAGTTTATTTTATCATTTTAAAATAATTTGTTTCACTTAGAGTATGCGTTGTCGGTACCTGTGATATATAATTTATCTATTGTATAAAATTGTTGTAGACAGGTGACCAAAAATTGTACAATAAATGAAACTAAATTTTCATTACGAACGATTTCAATATATAAATATCATCATCAGGTAAAAGCATTACAAAAAACATCATTAAAAAAGCACGTGTCGAATAAATATATCAAGCTGCATCTTACACAAATTTTCTGCGTGAAAACATTAATAAAACAGAACATACGTTGGAATTCCAGTTAAAATTATGTCTTACATATAACAATTAACGACATAATCAGAAAGATGATAACTGCTTAAATCACAATTACATGTTTGGACAAACGAAATGAAATACGATTCAAACGATTTCATTTCGTTTGTCCAAACATCATCTTTCTGTTTAATGTCGTTAATTGTTATATGTAAGACATAATTTTAATTGGAATTCCAACACGTATGTTTGTTTTATTAATGTTTTGACGATGGAAAATTTTGTGTAAGATGCAGCTTGATATATTTATTCGACACGTGCTTTTTCAATGATGTTTTTTTGTAATGCTTTTACCTGATGATGATATTTATATATTGTAAACGTTCGTAATGAAAATTTAGTTTCATTTATTGTACAATTTTTGGTCACCTGTCTACAACAAACATTAGATTTTACGGGGCCAATACAACGATATTCAAAAAAGTAATATAATTTATATTTGTTTCTAGATTTAACTAATTTATTATGATTAGTTGATTGGTTGTATTAGGTTGTATATTAGGTTATATTTAATTGCATATTATATTTATTTGATGAATTGGATTAGTCAATTTAGATATATTGTTAGAGGATTTCTCATTGAATTTATGATTAATTAAGCAATTGCTTATTGCGATTATTATTTAATTGAATTCTTCATCTAAGTCGTTTCTCTATTTAGTTTTAGTTTGTAAGTTTCCGACCAAAAATTAAATAAATCTTCTGGTTGAAATTTCGCCTTCAACGTATAATCTTTTGTTATTTCAATCAATTGTCCCTTTTCTTTTAACAGCAGATCATTATCTTCTAAATTTAAATTTTTAAATGGATTTTGAATCCACACATATGATATGATGATGATTCAGTTGACGCAAAATAATCTGTAAAAGTTTTCTGCAAATTGGATAAATATTCTACAATCAATTTTTCAACGCTATTATTGAGAAAAAACTCTTTTGAGTCCAAAAAATCATTTACTTTTTGAGGACATTGCAAATTGTTTCTATTTCCTTGCAATGAAATTTTCATTTCATTCAAAATGGAAAAATTGTCAGCAAGATATGCCATACTTTGCGTCCAATTTTCGTCGTTGAATTTATCCGCAATTTCATGTTTATGTTAAATTAAAAAAAAATTTATTTCATCTTTCAGTTCGTAAAATCGATACAGAACATTTGCGCGAGATAGCCATCGTACCTCTGTTGCAAAGTAATGTCTTATTGCGCACTAGATAATTCCTCATAAAGTAGTTTAAATAATCGGGAATTTAAATCCCTTGATTGGATGCCATTGACTACATTATCCAGAACATCTTTCAAATCATTGGGCATTCATTTAATTGCAATAATATCATGATGAAGGTAACAATGAGAATGTTGAATGTGAGTAGCTACTGCTTTTATTCGCGATATTGCACTTTGTTTACCCCGAGCAACAATTTTTCATGCTTCCATCGGTGCAAATATGGAAGCATGAATCCCAAGATAATTTAAGCTTCTTCATATAGGCGTTGGTCGTTTCAAAAAATTTGCTCATCTATAGTCTTACCTGGAAGAGGTCTACATCAAAGTAAATCCTATAAACAGTTGAGTCGAAAACATAACAAGAACAGGTAATATTGTCAAACCAGCAACATCAGTAGACTCTTCAAAGTAATATAAATTCATGTGCCGATTTTTTTTTTAATGACATATTAATTCTTTCTCGCAAAAATGTGATGCGTCTAGCCACAGTTGTATGAGAAAGTGCCACACTATAAATTTCTTTTGCAATTTTTTTCCTCAATTTTGCACATAGCTAAATCTTTAGTACAAGATTTGATTCTAATCATGTAAGCTTCTCCTACTTGATTACTAACGTGGTAGGAGACTTCCAATTATGCTTTGTTATCATTCAACGTATATTTTAAAAATTTCTGTCCTCTTCTTTTAACCACTTCCCGTTTTCGTTTAAAATATTCAATGTTTTCACCTTCTAAATGATGCATTGTCTTTTAGATGTCTTTGTAATTTTACTGGATTTAAATCCTTTTCACATTTGACACACAATCCATTTGGTTCATTTTCATTTGCGTTTTTTATGAATATTTTCTGTAGAAGAAATCTCCTTAAGTCCTTTTTTTTTTTAAAGATAGAAGTCCAAAAGTCGAAGGCTCAGAAATTGTTTGATTTGAAACATTATTTTCAGTTTCCGTAATTTCTTCATTATAATTTTCCAGTTTTCTACCATTTATCCATTACATTTTTGGTAACAAATTACTGTAAAAGTATAAAATAATTAATAAATAGTAATTCATAAATTATAAAGAAAATTATTCACTTTGTAAACAATATTTTTGTAGAAATTGTACTGAACCAGATTTTATGCAATTGTAATATACAACAAAAGTTAAAATTCTATTATAAATCAGACGGTTATTTTTTCCATTCAGAGTTTCGGTTTTCATTTTGAATTAAAGTTACGATTTCGTTCCGATTTTTCCCCTGAATTTTGCTAAAGCATTATAGAAAAAACAAAACCACAAACAAACGATATATTTTTCGATTTCGTTTATTTTGCCGTCTTGTATTTATTTATTTATTAGTTAAATAATGTCTAATTCGAAAAATTGACATACTTTTTCTTTGAAAATCAAATAGTAATTCTCTTTTACACAAATGATACACTAAGTCCGGGTAAATAATTGAAAAGCGCCACGGAACCCCTGATAATATTTGGCGGAACCCAGGTTGAATACCATTGCTTTAAAGTGACAAGCAAAAAAATGTATTGCTATCAAAACAGTAAATATACTTTTTTTTTTTAATTTTACGTACAATAAAACGCATTTTAAGATTCAACTAATTTTCTAATTTGTGAAAAATACTGTAAAATTAAAAAAATGTTTAGAACTGCCTGTAAATTAATTGCTTGTTTAAACGACGATTTGTATAAATTGGCTCCTTATAAATTAAAAAAATTTACATTCACCTAAACTATTGCTTCTTCTTGCTGGTTCTATTGCTGCTTCTATGAATATAGAAAACTATGCTAGTGCGTTCTAAGTAGAAATCTTATACTATTTGGTATTAACTTAGTCTTAAATGAACTATCAAAAACGTGATGGCAAAAAAAACTAAGTTTATAAAAAATAATTCATGGACTCCTATGTATTATCTTTATTCATATTTATAGGTTCCAAACGATAATATTTTTTTTCGCGGCTCCATCGCCAACGTCGTGGTTCATCGCGTTCCAAACATAAACTGCGATAAAAAGAAACGTGCTTTAAGAAACAACACATCACTAATCAGTAGTTAATAGTAACTTGCTTAATAATAAGTATATCAGTTATCAAATATAAATAAAGCTCATGCGAAATGCTCAATTATGGTCACATTAAAGTTATGGTCAAATTTATAACCAATCGCATAATCAAGTAGTGTACAGATCTGGTATTTTATTGTTTTTTCCCGCCATTCAACAAATTATAAATTAATATTAACATAATTGTGCTGAAAACATTAATTTTTAAAAAGATCTAACGTAGATCTTTAATATTTAACCACTCTGTGTTTTATTTAAATGAATGCAAATTGAATAAATTTTGACGATTTAATTAAATATTAGCTACTCTTATACGCCAGAGATTTAAAATTTTAATGAACGTAATACGATCTAAAACAGCTACGAATTAGCTCAATATAGCTTCCGCGTGAACTGTTATAAACTAGGCACAGAAAAAATGCCGCCAAATCAATAGTTCAACAGTTATATGGATATCTTGATCTTCATCTATTCCATATCACTGATCAATTTATATTCTTGTATTCTATGCAGAATATATGTAAATCGAAAATAATGTGGATATTTCTAATTTTGACGCTACTATAAATATACGCTACTTACAAGCATTCCAAAGATTTGTATTTTGTTGGACCGATTAACAGATGTTTCGAAATGAAATTTATGTAGTAGATTTGTGAGTTATTAATTATCCTAGCACATATTTCATTAAAATATTTATAATTATTTGATTAAGAACTGTACATTAGCTATTACAGTTCTTAATCAGCTATTAAAATTCTGATGAGCTATTAAAATTCTGAAATAGGAAGCCATGACATATTTTGCTCCAGGATTTTGAACTCTGTAAGGATAATCCATATAGAACGGACGGATCACTCATTCTAAGTATTAATATTTATTTATGTGTAAGTGTAATAATATCCATGTGTATGTTCAGACAATGTTGTCGAAAAGATTTACACCACTGAATAATTTTTAAATAAAGAGAACGACCGGGTATAATAGCTAAATGAAACATCAAATAAGAATTTGAATACTCGTTTTGGTCATCAAACGCCATTCGTTTGCACATGTCATGGTATGTTTTTGGTACCTGGCTCAGTTTTTGGAACCTGGCATCAGAGTAAACTCTACCAAGCAACTACAAGTGAAATAGTTTCGAAATATACCTTGAAGCTAACGCAGGCAAATATTTCGGCATAAAGCTCGCGTGGGTCAAGATTGGTTAAAAGAAAATTGTGCGCACTTTATTTCGACTCAATAATAGCTTTCGAATTCACCAGATGCAAATCCAATAGATTTTTCCATTTGGTCTTGTTTAGAAGCTATGGCATTAAAATATGGAACTTTAAATTCGTTACGGAAGCTAAGATGAGACTACAGCAGGGACATGAAACATTAGCCACAATCGCACAAGAAGGTGCAAAGGCAGGCTACAGACTACTTAACAGAGAAGTCAAATGAAGTGCAAGGAGAGATAGGTGAAGACTGCTGCGAGAGATGGCGAGAGAAGGAAACAGGAAAGAACTGTATATGATCACCAAAGAATTGTCTTTAAGAAAATTAAACCACTGGAAACCAATAAAAGATGCACAAGGAAACCTTTTAAGGAACGCCATAGAGCAGCTCAAACGATGTTGTGAATTCTTCATAGAACTAATAAACCAACCCACTGCAGCGAGCCAAAACCAACAGGAAGAAAATCAAAATGTAAAGATGCTAAAGGTAGATCTAAATTAGATCACTAGAGCAGAGATGGTGGCAGCAGTCTAGATGTGTACAAATGGGAAAGCCCCAGGTATTGACAACATACTTGTAGAAGGACTCGCTAATTTGACACCAGAAATGATGCTCCATCTACTAAATCAGATGTGGAACACTGAAGTAATTCCAGTTGATTGGAAAACGTCAAACTACCCAAGAAAGAGGACCTCACCGAATGCAACAACTGGAGAGGTATGACGCTTATATCTATGATGGAAGATTATTCGAAGAGTGCAGATGCTGTACAGACCAAAACAACACCCTTAGAATTATAATGGAGCAAATGCTTGAATATCGTCGCCCCCTAGATCTAACGTTAGTCGATTTTGAAAAGGCCTTTGACAGCATAGACCGAAATAGTATGTAGTCGACACTACGAAAGTACGGAGTCCCAGAAAAAGTAGTGCGCCGAATTAACGCAATGTGCAGTGGATACAAGGGACGAGTGCTTCACGATGTAGAACTATCTGATGCATTTAATATAAAAACTGGAGTAAAGCAAGGTTGTTTGCTCTGGCCTATTCTATTTATAGTAGCGCTGGAAAAAATAATGCGAGAAGCAGTAGCCGACGGACCTAAGAGAATCCATTTGGGACTCACTGAGGGATTAGAAGACCTGGGATTTGCAGACTATATCTGTCTCCTGACCCAGACGCACCGAGATATGCAGACTAAACTGGACACTTTAGAAACTCGGCGAAACACTTTAGAAATTTGATCTTGAGGCAGCGAGAATTAGCCTCAAGATCAACATTCTTGGTGTGGTTAGCAGCAAGAACGTCCCAATCCTCCTCCACTGAGAAACTATTGAAAGAGTCGATACCTTCTGCTATCTAAGGAGAGTAATTTCAATTTCTGGAGGAGCAAATGAAGATATTGTCCATCTAATAAAGAAGGCGAAAGCTTTCTCCCGGCAACGTTGCTTGTCGCGGTCATCTTTGCTGATTTGATGAGCCTGCTGTTTGGCGTCGCTCTTCTGCCATCCTCACTTGTTCATCGAAGACGTAGCTAAGATTCAGCCGAAAATCTAAATATTGTACTTTGTATATCCTCGAGTCCTCATAAAAATTTATTATTGACTGTAGTTGATTTTAATTTTATTTGAAATAATAAAAATAAGCGATTTGTTGCTGACGCGATTTGAAACAAAATCAGATTCAATAGTGCGGTTTTTTTGCTCGCTCTGCAAGAATAAGTTTGGTCATTTAATGGTGAATTATTGCTGATAGAACCGTGTGAAGTGCTCACTCGTAAACTATCAGAACAACACCCAAAATGCGTCTCTTTCGTGTAGAGCTATGGGGAACTTTTATATCGAATCTCTGGTGTACATAAATTGTACATGATGTACATGAGCATGTAGTGTACATAAAATGCATGTACTGAACTGTGGGGTTAAATGTACATGAACAAAAGCTCAAAAGTTGTAACGATTTTCGATCCGTTACAACATTAAGAATGTTCGTTGGAACTAGGTAATCATAAAATTTTCGGTTAGATGACGACGATAGCGAACGCAAGTTTTATTGAGCCCATTAAGAATGTTCGTTGGAAATAGGATATCAGAAAACGAGCACAAAGTTCATTGAGCCCATTAAGAATTGTTCATCCTGAATACACATACAGTACAATTTTGTTTTCGTTCTGGGTTTGTGTTACCAGAAAGCTTGAAAAACAGATGTCCTAAATGAACGCACGTATATGGAAAAGTCATAAATTGTTTTAAATCTCCTAGACACTAATGCCTTTTCTTTTCGAGCATAACAGCAAAAAGAGGACCACCGGTGCAAGCGTTGCATGGACGACACCAGTTGTTTCTCCTATATAGCTATTAGTATAGCTATTATTATATGCGTTGTCCGCTCGCGAACAAATTCTCTGGATATAATACATCGTATGAATTTTCTCTTTTAACCATGCTATATTATTAATTACCGATGATTATTTATTTAATTGTTTTATTCGTTTTTCTCTCTGTTTTGAGGATTTCAGCCGATAACAAGTTGTAGGACAAAAAATCATCCGTGCGTGAAGAGTCAACTTTAACTTATCACAATATTCTTTTGATGGCATCAACCTACTTCTTGAGCGGCATAAAATACTGAATCCTACACATGTAAATTTTCTTCTATTTACATAAAATTCTTTTTTTGTCCTACTCTAGTCATAGGCCCTTTAAAAATATTCCGTACTGTTTATTCAACTCATATCCACCACTTACAATTAGGATATTTTTCTCTTTTGTTCAAAATTAAATTTCTCCATATTTTGCTTTGTCATTTATTTCTAAAACAAGTTAACGGATATGAAATTAATAACTGTACACACTGAAATATAAACTAGTAATAAATCTGTTTGTTTAATACCAAGTAAAGTCACGAAGCAATTTATTTGTTTCTATGACCCACTTCTTGTTATTGCATAAAAACTTTCAGGATAAGCTTTATCAATTTTTGCTGTGAGCAAGTGTTATGGTGATTTTAGTGTATACACATGACTGGGTCAAACCGACATTTAAATCATTACAGCTGTTTTAATCATTCCAGCTGTTTTAATCATTCTTATATGTATAGAGCAGGACTTGCCAACCAGTAGCGCGCGCCTTCTATGGATGACATAAATCCATTTAACAACATAAATTTCACCGCACCCCGCCCGCGTTCATATTCATATTCCGTTCATATTCGCACGCGACATACCTACGATCGTAGGTTATATTAGGTTGGGGCGGCATGAACATATATAATTATAATCTGGGGAGCTCGACACACCTGGTATAGAGTTTACATATTTCTAATTAAAAAACATATATTTACATATGTAAAAGAGAATTCGGTGTTCAATGAACAACACAAAGTTGGGCCTCCAAATCTTTAAAATTTGTGGCGAAATGATTGAATATAAATTGTTATTCTATCATTTATTTAACATCTTCATTACCCATGTTCTATTTTCACAAATAATGCATGTCGAGCTTCCGTCTCGTACTCTAGTGAAGAGTCGGAATTTGTTGTGGCCTTTTCCACCTGTTGGTCCTCTAGCAGTGTTGGTATTTCAATTATGTTTTCATTTCTGCGATTTTTGAGTCTACTTATCATTGTTTACCCCTTTCTGTTGCTATGAGATCAGGGCTTTCGGTATCTCTGCGAAGATTTTTGTTCGTCACATAGTATGGAGCATCAACTTTCTTTTTGAATATTTTGTTCACATAGTATGGAGCATCAACTTTCTTTTTGAATATTTTGTTTGTTCTATGTCCACCCTTTCTTTAGATTTCTCTGAAATTACACCCATATCTCGCTGCCTATACTTTTTGTGTGGTTTGTGAAATCTATTCTTCTGTCAAATTTAACCCCAAGATATTCCGCCTAGTTTTTGACCTTTACTTTTTTGCCTTTGAATATAATTCCGTCAGTTTTTTGGGTTTTCTTCTTGTAAGTTTTATTATCTCCGTTTTATGTGGGTTTACTTCCACTTAAGACAATATCTCGCAATTCTGTCTAAGCTTCTTTCCATTAATTTTATTCAGCTTTCTGCTGATTTCTTGGTATATATTACCGCTGTACCATCTGCAAACTGCAGCAACTTGCATCCTGACTCTTCCTGGAATTTGGGTATATCTGTTACAAATAGGTCGAACATGCCTGGCGACAGTGACAATCCTTGCGGTAATCCTTCTTCAGATTTCCTTTCTTTTGATGTCTCCTTTCCAACTTTGTCTTGAAAAACTCTTTCCGCCAAAAAGCTTTTGCAGAATTTCACCAAGACCATATCTGTTGATCACAGTTTGCGCAGCAATCCGTTGCGCCACACTCTATTGTACGCTTTTTCAATTTCTATCATGACCACGAAAGGAGTTTAGTGTTCCCTTTCCATTTCTTTTACCCAAGCTTCCAACTGTGCTGGTTGTTGAATTGCTGAAAGCCTGTTGCGGAATATTAGCTGTGTTTCTGGAAGTATATTTATTTCTTCTACCACACTCATTAATCGGTCTTTAATTATTTTTTCTAATATTTTTCCGAGTATTTTTAACAGACTTATTGGTCTTCTGTTTTGAGGCATCGTTGTATCTCTGGCTTTGTTCGGAATAGCCATATGATTGGGAAATATAACAACTCCATTATTACATTTTATAGCCATGTTAAATCTTCTACTACAATTTTAGGTAATAATTTGTTGGTATTCCATCTTCTCATGGGGCTTTTTTACTGCTGATCTGTTTAATTTTATTTATCACTTCTTCATCTATTTTAACGAGTTCTTCTTCCGTTACATGTTGTCATTAGATTGTTGAACTATTTTTTGCGCTTTTTGATCAGTTTCGTCATGGTTTGAAAACGGGATTGTTAAATATTCTAACCTCGGCCTTTGTCTTTTCATCGTAGTTCCACTTACTACTGTGTTGTATGGGGGTGTCGTCTTGTGGCTCTTTTCTGGACCTTTGAGTTAGTTTCCACATTTCTATTTGCTTATCCTGACAACTTTCCTCCAGCCAATTGTTCTATTCTTTTTCTCTTTCTGTTTTTAGCATTATGCCGACCTTATATTATAGTTCTTTCAATCTATTTTTTTCCTGAAGATGACGAAATCTATTCCCGGCTCTTTTTTTGCTTATTTTTAGCTTCAATTAGCATCCGCTCTTCCTTATTCAAGTTGTACTTGTTTTCTATGGTTGTTGTAACCTGAGCTTTTCTGATGTTTTCTTTTATTGTTAATGTTATGTGTTCTACCTGTTCCATCACTTTTTCTACCTGTTCTATTGTTTTGATCTAATCTATTCGAGCATAACTTTTCATATAATATACGAATTGATTCCAATTTATTTTGTCCTATCATGCCGCCCTTTGGTTCCATTATATCCGTATTCTTCATTGTCTCCTCTATTGGATAATGATCTGATGATAGGCAAAACTTTGTCTCCACATTTCAGTTTTCTTCCAGCCTGTGAGATATAAATAGGTCTATTATTAGGATTAATGTCGCGACACCTGGGCTGAACATTTTCACTTTCTAATATTTCTTTATAAAACCAAAATAATTTTCTCCCGCGCTATTGGTCAATCTGCATTCTCAACTTGGGTGCTTGCTATTTTGATCGCCTCCAATTATAGTTCTGCTATTTCTACAAATTTTGTCCATATAGTATATAATGATAATCGTAGCATTATCTCAAGTATTCAATTCATATTTATTGTTATTGAAGACATGAAGATATCCGAGAATGCCACTTTCATAATAACATTGCAACGAAACGGCAAAACATTTTACTGTATAGACAATATGCCTACCTTGAAAGCAGATATAATTCACTCCTTGGATATATTATAGTGGAGCGTTTATTTTCTTTTGTTTTAAAAAATATATTGAGTGTTGTCGCACTTGGTTTTACTGAATGAGAAATATAAAGAAACCGCTAGAAATGAGAAATATAAAGCAATAAAATGTGATATTCTTAAATCTAAATTAAATATCGTTTAAGTATATCGATTTTATTTAAAAATATACGTACAACATTAGTGTTTTCCATATTGAGAAAAATGTTACATGTTATATAACCTCTTGAAAAATAGTTTAAAATTAGCATTTTTTGTGGAAAATTGTACCAGGAAATTGTTAGCTTAATATTTGTATTCCTTATATACTTGACAAGGTTTTGATATTAACAAGATTATATTTACATCTAGTTCATGTCCTTTAAAGCTTGGATTTATTATATATACAGTTTTGAAATCGCATTCCGTACGCATGAAATGCTTTTCTGCTGAATGATTTCGTTTCTGACTTGGAAGATATTCTTTTTGTGCAGTTTCAAAATCATATTTCTTACACTCAAAAACCTTATCTCCGCTATTAAGTTTGTTTGTGTCTCAGAAGATTTCGTTTGTGTGCAGTTTTGACACAACATTCTGTACACTTAAAAGGCTTCTCTTCGGTCTGACTTTGTTTGTGGTTTAAAAAATCAAAAAGCTTTTCTCCGTTTTGCCTTCGTTTGTGGTTTAAAAAGCTTGCTTTGTGTGCAAGTTTGAAATCACATTCTGTACACGTTTTTGAAGGATTCTCCTTTTCTGCAGTTTTGAAAACACATTCCGTATAGTCGAAAGATTCCTCTCCACTATGAGTTCCTTTGTGGCTTAAAAGTCTTCATAAATTGTCCAAAATTAATAGTCGAACATTTTACCGGAAATTTATTAGTTATATTTTCAAGTTAGTTAAGTTAAAATTGCATAAGAATTGTTTCTATTTGGAATTAAACAAGTTATTAGAACCTTATAGTTCTCATCGCATGCCGGGAATTACTATAGCATTGCATCCTTTATACAGATAAATGGTACAGCGTCGAACTGCCAACAAGTCGTTCGGAGCTTCTGCCCCATGGCACCGAAATCACAGCGACATTTACCGAAGACAAATATATTTTAGAACTCTCACGATGACGTCAGGAAAGGAGTGCTTCCAAGCTATCGTTATGTATTATTTTTTGACAAATAACGATTAGGGGCTGAACGGCACAACGTTCTTGGTTTACCTATCGCCATGGACGGACTATATAACGTTGTTTCGCTTCTATCACACCCAGCGTACAAGGAGTGTGGGTGGGGAAAGCACCGTCACTGCCGCTGGCACCTTTATAACTACTTAATATACCATGTTTACAATTAGCAAGCTAATGGTCAAACACATTGGAGAAATTCATTTTTACTAAAGGATTAGAATTACAATTTATTTATGTCAGACTTAAAGAATTATTTAGGTGCAATTT
>WYDF02269044.1:0-14450 GCA_009867245.2 Adranes taylori | reverse complement strand
TATTTAAAGATTAATGAAACTATTTGATTGTTTAGCGACAGAATGTTTTAAGAGGTTCTTTTATGAATGTTTTGATACTGGTATCACTTCTTTTTAGTAAAAAGGAATGGACTCATTATTGAACTATTTAAAGTATCAGGATAGCAGAACGTCTTGACAGGATACAATATTTTAGATATTTTAGAAACATGGAACTCATTTGATTCTCTAACAATTTGAAGTATGAAGACAGCAGAATGTTTTAAGAGGTGCATTTATAATTTTTTGATACTTGATTCACTTTGTTTAATAAAAAGGAATAAATTGTTGAGCTATTGAAAGTATCAGGCCAGCAGAATGTTTTAAGAGGTTCCTTTAAAAATATTTTGGATACATGGTTTAGATTTTTTTAAAAGCGAATTGGAACTATTTGATTGTAAACAACTTGAAGCATAAATTAGGACAGCAGAATATTTTAGAAATGAATTATGATTTTTTTGATACTTTCAGATTCATGGCGTTCAATTGGAGGTTGTGTTTGGGAGAAGAAAGAAAGGGACTGAGAAATATGAAAAAGATGATGGATAAGTTAAGAAGGAATGAAAATTAGTAAGTGGATATATAAGAGAAAACGGACTCCGCAGAAACATGGGTAAATTATGATGAATATTGAAACAAATCTTGTTACACCCATTTAATTGAATTTTGCATTGACATACCTTCGTGTAATTCTTCGTACCATAACCCGTTGCTGTTCTCCACCTTGTCCTGGTAAAGGCGATGATGGAGGAGGCAACTGTTGCTGGGCTGCTCCTTGTAATGCTTGTTTTAGCGTACCTGGATGGAGTTGTGATCCACTGTAGTAACTATTGACCTATAAAAATAAATTTCTGTTTGGAGGAGAAAAGCAATTAATTTATAAACTAATAGTTTGTATATATTGCAATAAAGTTTGTACAAAACTGAAAAGGAACCCAATTCTCAAAACAGTTTTTCTACTTTGAAACTGATGTTTTGAAACCATGGATTTTTAAGGTTCCAATAGCTGTTTGAAGTGCTGAAAATCGGTGTAGAGGTCACTAGGCGATAAGATAAATCACGTAAATACGGGCAATGACACATTAAATCGATGTTCATTTCCTTTAATATTTTGGTAGGTATGATAAGTCAATGGTTACGACATATTCAGCAGTCAGACCAATCATTTGCTTGGAAATAGAAAATTTGCTCATTTATGAACTAGATTTGATAACACGAGCCTGTTTTGAACTTTGGCCAAATTTTGTGAAATCAATTGGGGACATATTTTTTTCACACCTAAATGCTCATGTAAAATCGACTGTACTCCAGTCTTGGATGTCTAAATATAGTATGTCTCACGTCGATTCTCTTCTATAATGTCACGCAAGAACAGCAACAATCAAGCTTTAATTTGTACTTCCATTATTTACTGTTATTGTTTAATCTAGTCATTAATAAAAACGTATGAAAAGACATTGATTCTTTTCCTATTTATTTTTATAGTAATAAAGATTCAACTTGTTCAATAGATTGCACTAATTGAATAGGGTAGCTCGTGAGCACCTTTAATTTAATCAAAAGCCGATACATACATTATTTCAAAAAGGAAGGAGACAGTTATAAAATAAGATAGATTATATATTTATTTTTTTGTTCTTAAAGTTAACCGTCTTTACCTAGTAGTAATACAGAATTTAAAGGTTATTTATCCTTCTTAAGCTTTGTAACCGTCTTATAAATATACGGTTACAAAGCGGTCTTATAAATATACGGTCTTATAAGTATACGGTCTTATAAATATACGGTTATGTAACCGTACTATAAATATAATGTGCTGTTACTATAAATATAATGTTTCTTACATTTCGTGACTAAATGAAATAAATAGATCTACTCATCTCGAGTAGGAAACCTTATAGTAAAAAGACTGCATTAAATAATATATGTCTGTCTGTCTCTCTATACCTAAAACTTAAAACGCGTCATCTTGCATAGATAAATAAGCGAATATTATTTAAATGTTTTGCTGTTCCATATCTTAAATGAATGATTATATTATTTAAAACGCATTTATAAATAAATAATAAGAATATTAACTGCAGATGCGTTCTAATATAATTAGCCGGTGTAATTTAAATGTATTTATAATAATTAAATACTTATTTCTTCCGAATTAAGACCGTAAATATTACATGTTGTTTGCTAAATAAATATGTGGTGCGTATAAAAGAAAGAAATATGTGATCGTTTGAATAAGAAAGAGAGAACGTACGTTTATTTACCTCGCTGGAAGGACATATATAGTTTATAATAATATATAGCGTAGTTTCTGTGTATATATGCGAGCACGATAATAATATAAATGACCGCATAAATATGAAGGAGATAGTATGTATTCTCCTTATAACCATATGTAATATGAATGTTTAATATTGTATTAAAGTAGGAGATGCTAGTACATGCGTTGTGCTAGGCTCCACTGTTCCACACAAGTTGTGTGTATTGTGTGAGTTTGGTCTTCTATGAAAGAGCGAATTTCTAAACTTTTAATAATAGTCTCCAGCCTTCCCGAGCCCGAAAGTAACAGCTAGCAGTCGGTCCAGCAGACACCGGTCTATACGTTTGGTAAGAGTAATTCTTATAATAATTCTTATACCGCTTATTGCTATATCATTCGATATACCGTTCATTGTTATTGATTGCATGTATTTTGAATGATTTGTTTCCTTTTAACATTCCGTTAACCTATTTCCTTTTCACTTAATGAACACATTACTGGCTTATGTACACAAGAGTTGGTATTGAGTGCTGGCTGACGTTAGTGTCAATGTACACAAGGACACTGTTGTGACTGAAATTGTTTTCGTTGCTGTCTATAAATCCGCTAAAGTGAGACTAGCGCTCACCTCTGTTCACAAGGGTTCGTTTTTGTCGCTTAAGTTACATGGATACCTATGTTCACAGGGGAGTTAAAGTAACTATTAGCATTTCCTATACCGTATAATACCCTAACGTGTGTCAAACGCTAACCTATGTTCACAGCGGTTAGTTGTTAATACTTCGGTGAAGTGGCACCTATGTACACAGTGGTGTTGCTGTAACCGGTAGTGATTCTTTATTAGCTAGAGTACACGCAACGCTATGTTTGGTTAGTTTTGGCGACTCATGTGACATTAACACTTAAATTCTCGAGAGTGTTATTGTAACGAGTAGCAACCTCAGAATATACCTGTCCTGTTAAGTTATCCATATCGAGCATTAAAATTTATCCATCCTCCCGTATTTGTGAAAGATTTATAACCCACCGTTAGTAGTAAATTCCGAGTGTTCCTACCTGTCAACCGTAACTGTGTATTGAGAGTTATCCGCCCTCCCGTATTTGGGTATGATTCATAACCCGCTGTTACTAGTGAATTCCGAGTGTTCCTACCCTAGGCGTGATCCATTCCGTATATTGAGAGATATCCGTCATTTCGTTATAGTGTATATATAGAATCATCCCTATCGTTTGCTTGAGTATGATTGATTGCTTCTATATGCTTTCTGTAGTTACATGTTTCTCACATTTTCACCGTATCGCTATTTTATCACCGCATTTTTAATAGTAATATACGAGCAGCGCTAAATTCATTTGCACCCTTTTTAATTATTATTATTGTGATTGCACCGTCTAATTAAAACCGCTGTCTTTTATACTGTATATTATGATATCCGCCATAAAGGCTAAAATGATTTAAAGTTTATGTTTCGATTGATGATATTTTTATTTGTATATTAATATGTCTTTTCCTTTGTTTATATTTAGAAGAGTAATACACAGTTTTGTTAAACCTTTAATGTTTCACGTATTAGTGGATAAGTTTATTACAGCTTCCCCGTGAGAACAACGAGAAATCTGGTTTACTAACCAACTGAGTTTACTTGAGCCCTCAGTAAGCCATTAAGGACCGAAGGAACATCACCATCAGTTCCAGAGTGCGGTTTCACTTGAAACTGACCTGGCGCCCGAGCAACCTGTTTCGGACGCCGAGAATAATTACGTTAACATCAGCTGAGAGCGTTACAGCTTCATAGATTTCAGCTCATAGTGCTACAGACCTTAAGAATGATCTTTATTGTTTATAAACCTTAATTCCATACTTGTGTTCAAGTAGATTCGTATTTTGCTTTATACTCAATAAGTAAAGTAAGTTTGCGTTAAGAACCCCTCGAATTTTTTGTTTAGAATTTTTTAGAATTTTAAACTCTTACTTCAAACAAACTATCCGGTCAACTTTTAATTTGTCGCTGTTTTAACAATAATAAATGTCAAATTTTACTATAGTAATGTCATACCTGAAGTGGTCGTTTGTAAAAACGTAAAAGGTGGCACTCGTAAGATTTAGGATTTTTTTTAAAGTTGACTTTTTTATTCAATGAATACTTTTTCAAGCTGAATAGAACACTGTCTTGCCTTTTATATGGTACCCCTGTTACCTGGTGTAACATCATAAATTTGATTTGGGATTATTTATTTGGCAAATAATGTAAACAATCTGCAATTCTTCAAGTAACACCCAGTTATACATTGTGCTCATTTGTTTTATTGATTGCTAACTATTTTATTTAGTTAATAGTAAAGGACAATGTAATAAAATTTTAAATAAAAAATATAATAAAAAATTAAATTTAGTGGATACTGTTTTTATAAATAAGTTACACGTTAAATTTGTGAGCTTTCTGAATTATGAAGTACAGTCGAACCTCGATTTTCCGAACCTCAATTATCCGCAATTTAGATTAACCGGATTGCTAAAACTTCAAGTAAATTTTATAAACTTGCTGCTAGCAGTTATGATTATTACAAGCACTCGCTTCAAATTGTCCAAGCGTGAAACATCGCAGTGTCATATGTAAAATATATATTTGGTGCTTTCAATGCCAGATTACAAGAAAACGTTTAAATTTATTTTTGCCGAATACTTTCTCTGTCTTACACTAGCCTATACTTGCGCATCAACGATTAAATATTCATTTTCAATATTATTGGTATGTGTTGTGAAAAGAAAACGTGTTGTGGTATTATTAAAAGATAAATTGGATATTATCAGTGCTTTAGACAAAGGTGAATCAAGGCGATCGTTATCTAAGAAATACGTTGTCAAAAAAGTCAACGGTATCATATATAAAAAAAAAAAATGAAAAAAGTGAAAAAATTATAACGAACTGTTTAATGTCAGAAGATGGAAGCTCAGTGCGTAAAGTTCTGAAAAAATCAAGAAATGAAGAAGTGAAAGAGTGTATTTTTATGTGGTTCATTTAAAGACGTTCATCTGGACACCGAATATCTGGTTCATTACTGTGTGAAAAAGCAATATTTTTCAATACAAAATTAAATGGAGATCCCAGCTTCAAAGCAAGTTCGGGTTGATTCGAAAAATTTAAAAGGTGACATCGTATCAGGGAACGGGAAAAGTTTTCTGCTGACATATCTTCAGCAAACAATTTCATAGACACATTGAAGATGTATGTGGAAAAGGAAAGAATCGATGAAGAATTCATTTATAACGCTAATAAGTCCTATTTAAATTGGAAAAACTACCCAACAAATCTTTAGCATTAAGGAGTGAAAATATTGCACCAGGGTGGAAAAGTAGTAGAGAACGTGTCGCCATAATAGTATGTGACAATGAAACAGGCAGACACAGACTTCCACTATTTGTCCTTCGAAATTCAACGAACCCCAAATGCTCCAAAAATATCAAAAGTCTTCCGGTTGAATATGATCATCAGAAAATGGCCTGGATAATTGGAGAAATTTTTAAGCAATGATATGATAAACAGTTAATTCCTGAGGTGAAAAAATATCAAAACTCTAAAGATAAAAAAAGGAAAGATATTATTACTACTAGACAATGCACCGTCCCACCCATCTATGGATATTTAAACCAGACTGATGAAACATTTACGGTAAAATCTTCCGCCAAATATTACGTCCTTAATACAAACCAATGGATCAGGGTGTATTAGAAACAATCAGACGCTCATATAGGAAACAGATGCGTTGACAATTATTGTTAGCAGACAAAATTCACAAACAGTTATTAGCTTTCACACGAAAATGAATTTAAAACATTATCGCTAGAGGGCAGCAGAGAGTTAGGAATCTTTAGATGTGCCAATAATAAAAAAATCGTGAAAGAAAATATTGAAAGGACCAATAGTAAATCACAGTAATTAAGTTGAAAGACATTACGAAAGCAGTAGGCCAAATTTTAATATGTGATGAATGTGACGAAGAGGATGTCACCGAGTGGTTGACATGCGATGTGGACGATCATGGTTTCGAAATTTTGAATGATGAAGAAATTATCAAAGAAATTCTGACTCAGTGGAACAACACGGAGAAGATATTTGTGTTGGGAATATTGGTCCCACACATTTTGAAGCTTATGAATGTTTAGCTTCAAAGAGAACAGCTAGCTTTAAACAAAAATCTATTTTCGACTTTTTCAATAAAAAGTTATTTAATATTTATTTTTGTTTTTAACAACGTATTTTTTATTTTATTGTTAGAAGCTTATTTGTAGATCTGGACAAATAAAAATTAGTCTTACTGAGAGTACCTGTGTTTACCTATCAATAATGATTTTTTTGATTATCTGGATTTTTCGTTATCCGGACTATCTTTATCCCCAATTAATTCGGATAATCTAGGTTCTACTGTAGTATAAAAATATAGTAAAACACCCGAATATGAAGATTTAAATAATCGTATACCTGTTGACCATTTGGTGATTTTGATTCTTTGGCTGTGGGTGAACCTTTCAATGGGGTTCGTAAACTTTGCGGTAACAATTGAATCAAATTTGTCGAATGTGGTTGATAACGCAATATCAGTACACATGTTGATACCAGAGTGTATGCCAGTAAAGTACCTAAATAAAAATAAGAACAATGTAAGTTTTTCGACGTCTTTGGTAATATATTTTTTAACAATGATAGGAAGACATTAAATATTTTTATCTATAATTAAATTTATTTTTATTAAAAAAAAAATTAAAAATAAAATTTTTAAAAGTCTATGGGGAGTTATAAAATTATCGGAAAAAAGTACAAGCGTATATTGGAAATAAAACTAACAATTTTATTTGGTAGGATTAAAATATAAAAAATTACTTTCTTTTGGAAATTACTCCTCAATTAATTTAATTTGAAATTTGAAGAATTCCTTTGAAATTTGTTTAGGAAAGAATTACGTTTCTGGCGTAAGTTAAGCACGTAGAGTTTTCTGGTGAATTTTTCGGGCTTTTTGCATAAAGCCTAAAGCATTCACAATTAGAGCTTAAGTCCCCAACTAAGCAAAGTAACGATAAAAGATAGTTGAAAAGAAAAAAAGGCTAAAGCCGATCTGAGCGGGCCGGGCCACACAAGCAGGCATAATAATATATAAAGTTTTGTTATTGGCAAATAATATTTGTTATCCTTATTAAGATATTTATACCTATTTGCGCGACCCGTTTAGATCGTCTTTAGCAAAAAAATTTATAATAATCATGCACGAAGAGGAAATGAAATTGTTACATAAAGTTTGACAGGTGTCGTGTTGAAAATAAGCGGTACATATAAATATAATTTAAATTAGATATCAATTGGAATTGTATTTTACTACTAATATTATTTACCACGTATTGCTACATTTTTTACATTGTTACAATAGTTTCAACCCTTCCGGGCCATCTTCAGACTTTATTACATGGGTTCTATTATTGGGGTGTGTTAGGTGACCATATTGGGGCTACGTGGGGTTATACTTAGTGGTGTTAGCTACTTAAAGGGAAAGAGAGTCAACAACCAGGTAGACGGGAGCAACAACACGGCAAAGATGACAAGACAACAACAACAAGAACGATAAGACAAGACAACTGTGAGGGATTGGGGTTACAGGGATTTGGATTTGGTGGTGTCAACATTTAAAAGGGAGAGAGTTAACAACGACATAGACGGGACTAACAATAGGACAACGACAACAACGAGATAACGTTTACGAGAGATTGGGGCTTCTAGGGATTGGACTTATTGATGTCAACCACTAAACGAGCGAGAGTCAACGACTCGATAGACGGGAGCAACACACTACGACAACGATGATGATGGGGCAACGACAACTATAATTTCAACTATAACGACGATACTAACAACGACAACGACTACCAGATAACGATAACCAGGAAGAAAGACAAGACTTTTTGAATTGATTCCAGATATTTTTTTATATCAAATTAAATATTTTCCTAAGATAGTTAAAACGTTGCTTTCTTTTCTATATCTGAAAGCAAAATGATTTTATCTGTATGATTGTGTGTGTTCTGGAGTGGTCAAGAAGCATGTTATAGCGTGTTTATTCTACTTGACGTTATCGGCGATCGCGTTGATACCTCGGCGGATTGTGGATTGCTGGGAACCGTTCCAACTATTTCTCTGCTGCTGACTTGGGCTGCATTCACCCAACGTGCCTTTTTATCAAATTGGGCGGAAAGAAAAATTACTATTTGTGGAGGATTGAATTACTATTTGGGAATTAAATATCACAACTCTGTGGAAAACGATTTAATAAAGAAATAACAAGAATAAACTTTGGAAGGTAAAACAATGTTAGTGTTATAAATTTCATTAAATTAGAAATGTTTATTTGGTATGTACCATTATTGCCATAATGAAATCTGAGATTTAAAAAAAGTATGTTATGAAAATTTAAATGTTTAACAATATTTCCTATTTATCTCAATATGAGTAAAAGATGAGCATTAAAAATTCTAACAGTAATATAAATTTAAGTCAGATTTTTAAGGTATAAATTTAACAAAATTAAGTGATCGCTTTAATAACAAGTAAGAGATCGCTTATTTCGTATATCAATATTTATACTTAATATTACATCTGACAATTATTTAATTCCACAAAAAATTTCATAAAATAAACGTAATAAATAATCAAGTTTTGGTACCAACACTCTTCACAGACATAAAATAAATCTAAATACATTTGTGTTGTTCTTACAATCCCAAAAACCGTTAAAATCCACATTAAAATCCTAATTTCCCCCCAAAATATAAATTTCGTTACTTTCCAAAATATAGCCATAATATAAATTTCCCCAATCTACTATGTCCAAAATATTAACTTTAAATCATAAATCTCAAAATATGAATTACAAATTTCAAATTACAATATTTGAATGTTCAACATTACTTTAGCTTTAGCTGGCTCTACAGACCATTAAAATCCTTGGCCGCCACTACAACTGGATTCTTCAAGTCTTTTCTTGAGATCAGCTTCCTCCTGCGGACGTTTCCTCCAACTTCTGCAGATCTTTACTTACATCGTCCCTTCACCTTCTGCGTCACCTTACTGATTTGCTGTCTTCTGGTCAGTTGTTTAGGACTTTTTTTGGCACATACATCCATCCGCTCAACATGCCCCAACCACCTGCTTTTTATGTCGTTGACAGTGGACGACTTCTGGTACAATGCTTTTAAATCGGCGTTGGTGCGAATTCTCCAGCCTTCCTCGTCCCGTACTGCTCCGAAGATTTTCCTCAGGAAATTCCGCTCCCACACTCTCAATGTGTTCTCATTCCTTTTTGTAAGCGTCCATGCCTCCGACCCATACGTGACGACTGGTTTAATGATAGTTACATACACTTTTAGTTTTAATTGTGTAGAGACGTTGGATGATTTGAGTACATTAAGATAGGCGTATTAGCATCTATTTCTTGTCATTATTCTATCTTTGATTTCAGTGGTGATGTCATTATAGCAATCTTTAAGATATAGATATTTAAATTTGTCGACCCTCTCAAACCCTTCAAACTCCTTCACGTTTCTCCACCATGTAATGTTCCTATTGTGTACTTGGTCTTCTCTCGGCTTATTTCTAGACCCATGGGTTTTCCTTCCCTCTAAAGTATTTGAAGGTTCTCATTTAGTGATTCTGTCCTCCTAGTCACTAAATCAATGGTGCCTGCAAAGGCTAATTGTTGACATGCTCTGTTGTATATATACCCTCCTGTGTTAACGGGTAGTTCCCTCATGACCTCTTCAAGTGCTAGATTAAAAAGTAGAGTCGACAGTGAGTCTCCTTTTTTCAAGCCTCCTGTAACTTCAAAACTCCCTGGCAGCTCGCCTTTCACCCTTACTTTGTTGCATGCTTCCACAAGCGTCATTCTGATTGGCTTGATTAATTTGGTCGACACATTAAATTATTCTTGCATAACTTGTAAAACTGACTTCTTAGTACTTTGTCGTATGTTGTTTGGAAATCTATAAATAATTGATGAAGTGTTATATTTCGTACTAACACTTTTCTAACACCATCCATATGGTGAATATTTGATCGATGGTCGAGCGGTTGGAACGAAAACCACAGTGATATTCTCCTAATGCGTTCTCCACATGGGGTTTCAATCGTGATGCTAGCACTTTCGCTACTATTTTATAGCCAGCGTTAAGCAATGATATTCCGCGATAGTTGCTACAGTTTAGTAGACCCCCTTTCCTATGGAGCGGTATTATTATTGCTGTGTTCCATTCTTTCGGCATTATTTCGGCATTAGGCTTTCAGCACTAGGCTTTCCACTCCATATCTAAATATTTCTGCTGGTAAGCCGTGCTCTCCTGATACTTTAAGCTCTTGGCAGCTTTTCTCACTTCCGCTATCGTTCGTTCCTCGACCATAATGCCGTCTTCAGCAGGGTCGAATTGAGTCTATTTGCCTATCATTAAGTAGGCCTGAGACATAGTCCGCCCATCTGTGCAGAACCTCTTCCTCGTCCTCAATTTTTATTTTAATTTTCATAAATTTAATGAAAATCAACATCTCATCATAAATCTGTTGACTAGACAATATAGAACTAATATTTCTTAGTCACGGGTCTTCCAAAAACATGTCTATATTAGCAGTCTATATTAGCTCTCTAAGCAGTTTATATTTTAAAAGTAAAAAAGAAATCCGATGTGATGCGTCACGGACTCTTATGTTCTAGAGTTTCTCTTGTATGATAAATTTCAAAGAAATTAAGAGCAATGTGTACTGAAGGTACGCAGTACTATATTAAATACAAGCAAAAATCTTTAAAAATGAATAAACATCAATAAATTAGAACGTGTTATTTAATATGGCAGCTCTCCATTGTTGAAATTTTCATCAGCATATTGCAGTTAGAATAGAGATCACAAGCTGAAACAGCGCCAGAAGTCTTGACTTCACGGGCTGGTGAGGTGAGAACAGTTACACCCAAGTTGGCTTCTTCAGTTGCACCACGCTCGAATTATGCCTCAGAAAACGGTGTTCTAATTAGATTGCATGGTAAACTTGTTTTGGTTAGTATGCTTCCTCGGCCATGTCAACAGGAGCATCCGTATGGAGAAACTGATAGTGAAAGGAAGACCTGCCGAGGCAGGTCACCAACCAGGTGGATAGACATGGTAGAAAAACCTATGAACATTAACCTGGAGGGAGCGGTACGAAGAATATACAGCAGGCAAAATTGGAGATGGGTGATGCATGCGGCTATCAGTTCCTTAGAGCCAGAATCAGAGCCACTACACGTCGTACACGACGTACGGACATAGTCGATACATAGATTCAAATGAAACAACACTTACATATTTTGTATCATGGTAATAGTAGTTAATTCGCGCGAATTTTTTATTTTAGCGAATTTTTTTAAAATTTAGCGAATATTTGTTTTTAAGAATGCGAGAACCGGAAAAAACGATAATTTTAACTGGTTCAACCGGTTAAAATCTCGCGAATTATCAGAAACGGTTCGCGCAAACCGGCGGAATCCCATCACTGGTACCGCTCATTTTCAACACGTCAAACTTTTTTAGCAATTTAGTTTCAAGAATATTATAATTTTTTTTCTTCTCAACTATCTTTTATCGTTACTTAGTTTAGTTGGGGACTTAAGCTTATATTATTTTAATTTTTGGAATTATTTCCACAAAGTATCTCCGGCAATTTAACTAATCGAATCCTTTATCTATTCTATTTTATGTTTTCGACGTACAAACATAAATCGTTCAACTTTATTTTTCTAGATATAAAGTTGAAACTATCCAAATGCAAAAACTAAGTTTTGTGGAGATAATTCCAAAAACTATAATAATATGAGCTTCAGTCCTCTACTAAACCAAGTAACGATGAAAGATAGTTCAAAAGAAATAAAATTATAATCTTAGTGGACATCAAATTGTTAGATACTGTTTGACAGGTGTCGTGTTGTTATTAAATTAAATGGTGTTATTAGCTGTTTACTTTGACTGTTACTCATTATGCAATATTCGATATAGAATTCATCGTTGGATCTCAAATCACGTTGATATTTTCCATTTGATTAATTCTAGCAAAGCAGAACACTGTATTTGAATAACAAAATATTCATGCTAAAATACATTTTAGATAAGTAAAAATGCACAATTCTATTCTACTTCGTATCTAGAAGGAGAATGTCTATTGATGTGAATGATAATCATATGGGTGATGCATTTTCTAATACAAACCGTTTTATGCGCAATCGAAACTTACTGAGCAGTGCGTATCTATAATAATGTATTCAAACTTGGATAATTCCTTTGAAATTTACTTTGAAAAGAAATACACTTCTGGCGTAAGTTAAAAACGTAATATTTTATGGTGAATGTTTCGGGTATTTCTACAAACTGCCCAAAGCATTCACCATTAGTTGCAAATAACCTTAATTTTATTGCTATGTAAATTTGACATCCATAGTAAATATAACACATTCCCGGACAACCCTATTATATACTACTTAAAAAAATCATTGCCGGGTTTGTATTTACATAAAGCCCAAAGCATTCACCATTAGTTGTACATAAGTTTTATTTTATGAGTATGTAAATTTGACATCCATAATAAGTATAAAAAATTCCTGAAATAAAATTGTTAGATAAAGTTTGACAGGTGTCGTGTTGAAAATAAGCAGTAGATATCAATTTAATTTAAATTCGTTAATTGAATTAAATGCAGTTATAAGCAGTCGACTTTGACTGTTGTTCATTATACAATATTCGATATAAAATTCATCGCTGTATCTCAAATCATGTTGATACTTTCCATTTGATTAATTCTCATAAAACAGAATATCGTATTTGATAACTCGATAATTAGTTATTATACATACATCTGAAATATATTCGAGTAAATAAATCTACTTACAAATAAATCAACCATTTTTATGTACTATATAATAGACCTTTCCCGGGATTTTTTACATTATTGTGTATACAAATTTGCATAGTAACGAAATTAAGTTTATTTCAACTAATGGTGAATGCTTTGGGTTTTATGTACTAAACCCTAAACATTCACCAGAAAGAGTGCGTGCTTAACTAACGCCAGTAGTGTCTTTCTTTTCCATGTTCATTTCTAGGAAATTCTCCAACTTCCAAATAATATTAATATGGGAAAAACATCCAACATAAAATAATATATTTTATTTTAAACCTACCGAATAAGATTATCAGTTTTATTTGCATATACGTTTGTTATTTTCTCCCCGTAATTTTATAAATGTAATAATATTCATAGTTATATTTATAAAATTGTCAGAGGAAACAAACGTATATTGCAAATAAAACTAATAATTTTATTTGGTAGAAAAATTATTTAATTTTGGAACAAATATTATTTGAAATTTGGAGAATTCGCTTGAAAATTACTTGGAAATTAATACACTTCTGGCGTAAGTTAAGTACGTAGTCTTTTCTGGTAAATGTTTGGGGCTATTTACATAAAGCCAGAGCATTCACCATTAGTTGAAAATAAACAATTGTATAATCTATATAAATTTGACGTCCATAATAAATATTAAAAATTCCGGGACAACTCAGAAAATTTATTATATACTACATAAAGAAATGGTTGATTTATTGATTTATTGAAACCTAACATTCAATAAAATTTAATATTTGATTAGGATAATAATACATTATTATAGATACGCATTGCTGTGAGGTATAGACGTGTTCAGTTAAGGTTTTGATTGTGTATTAATACGATTTGTATTAGAAAATTCATCACCCATATGATTATCATTCATAATAAAAGACATTCTCCCTCTAGAAAAGAATTAGAATAAAATTATGCGTTTTTATTTCCATAAAATATATTTTAGCATAAATATTTTGTTATTAGTATGTTTTTGATGTATGTTTAACATGTTCACTGTCCAAGCGGTTTTTGAAGTTTACTCTCACACGTCCACGTATTTTTAATTGATATTCCGTTTCATTATGTCTTTATGTCCGCTTAGTGTCATTGCTAATAACAGATAGTTTCATTGTACTTGAACGAACACTGCTTGTATTCCTATTTTAATATTTGCATATTTATAGAAATTTGTATTTCAAAATATTTTATTATTTTTGTGAAAAATAAATATTATA
>WYDF02269033.1:0-11570 GCA_009867245.2 Adranes taylori | reverse complement strand
AAAAAGGAATATTAAATAACAATTAATCAATTTAGAGCCCTGAGAAATCTATGAAGACTTCTGCAAGCACTGATAGACATATCCAGGTTTTCTTTTCAACAGCAATGGAAATTATAGTAAACAAAATCAACTCATTTCTTTGCAGTATGATATATCCCAGTATAAAGGAGAGATGCAAATAATTGTAACAATTTCAAGCAAAGACAAACGTGTAGCAATTACTAAATAGCTTTTCCAAAATATCCATATCCATTGTGATAGATAAAATCGACAGTCCATGGACTTTTTGATTGAGTAGGATTTCCATGTTCGATTCCAGCACGAATTATTTCCAACGTACGAAATCAGTGTCGGCGATTTCTACTTCCTGCACCCATTTGCAAAAGGTAAATTAATTTCTGAGGATATACGAAAAATCCTGTTGCCATATGTCACTGAAACTCTAATTCCTTTTTAACTTCTTACCAAGCATTTCAGCTTCTTACTAAGCAATTATTACGCTTTCAGTAATGTCCAGATTAACTGATTAACCAGATTAACTGAGTCTGCAATGCGGAAAAGGGGTGAAGTTGGAAGAGCAACGCCGATCGCACGAAACTAACGAGGATGTCAATGATACAACCCCAACAGGTCCGTCAAGCTACGTCATAGACGAACACTTTTGGTAGAGTTACCCGTACCAATTCCATCGCCAAGCCAACCCAAAAATCATGGTATTCACTGGGGAAATGATGGCTCTAAGAAAATTGAAAAAGGAATATTAAATAACAATTAATCAATTTAGAGCCCTGAGAAATCTATGAAGACTTCTGCAAGCACTGATAGATATATCCAGGTTTTCTTTTCAACAGCAGTGGAAATTATAGTAAACAAAATCAACTCATTTCTTTGCAGTAGGATATATTCCAGTATAAGGGAGAGATGCAAATAATTGTAACAATTTGAAGCAAAGACAAACGTGTAGCAATTACTAAATAGCTTTTCTAAAATATCCATATCCACTGTGAAAGATAAAATCGACAGTCCATGGACTGTTTGATTGAGTAGTATTTCCATGTTCGATTCCAGCACGAATCACTTCCAACGTACGAAATCAGTGTCGGCGATTTCTACTTCCTGCACCCATTTGCAAAAGGTAAATTTATTTCTGAGGATATACGAAAAATCCTGTTGCCATATGTCACTGAAACTCTAATTCCTTTTTAACTTCTTACCAAGCAATTATCGTGCATTTCAGCTTCTTACTAAGCAATTATTGCGCTTTCAGTAATGTCCACAAAAAACGCTTCAATTACAATACTTCAGGAATGGCAGAAAAGTATCATTCCAAGTGGGACTCATTATTCTTGCAGACTATTATGAGAGATTACCAATAAGAAGACAACAAGTGAGAACAAAAAAAAATCTATTCTTTTTCTAGATCAGTAAGAGATTTTGCATTCGTTCTGATTTTAAATTGTAGCCATTGAAAGCCTCTGATATACTCCATGAAGGTAATACCCCATTTTCTTTTCATCAATAGAAATGTGGCGCAGATTTATTCGACAATTATTTATTAATCCAATAAATACAAATTAATCTCATGCATTTAATACCTAATAAAACGTAATTTATATATGAATAATTGGTTATAATCGTATAGATAGATTATCATAAATTGAAGAAATTCATTATAATAATAAATTTGCTTTGACGGAAAGTAATTTCCATATTTATTATCCTATTTACGTATTTGCCTGTGTGATTCGCATTAAACTGTAATATGAACGCATTTGGCTACAATCAATGTTCATTCAACTGAATTATTAACTGAATTATTAAAGAGACCAAAAGCATTCCTGTTTGCTGATATCATTTGAGACCGAAAACACATTGATTTTAATTGAACACGTTTTTTATGACTTCTAAATAATTTATCAGTAATGAGGTGTGTAATGCTTGAGTTGACTAATTAATTCGCATCTTTGGTGTGGAGAAAGTTGATTTTTTGAGTCAACTTTCATTTTGTAGCTCATTAGTACGTTGGAGAAATTTCAAAATGTTGTAAAAAATTCGTGGACAGATCTACACTTCTATCTACTACATAGTGGATGTCAGAAGTGTTTATACTACATATACAAAAATTGATGTTTAGCACAATGTTCGTTCATAGTTCGATCAACGCAATGTTGCAAAACCTGAAGGTAGGTGCACGCACGGGTCTAGGTACTAATAGGATTAGAGCAACTAGGGGATGCCCCCCAGAAGTTCTGGGATGCCCCAGTTACTCTGATCCATTATTATGTATGGAGCTGTTGTTTGGGGGTTTAAAATAGAACAGAAGAAGGCACAGAGCATACTGCAGAAACTACAAAGAATAGCATGTCTTAGCATAACTGGGGCCATGTCAACCTGTCCCACTGCTGCATTGTAGACTCTGAAAATTGCTATCCATGCATATACTGGTGAAGAGGGAGACTTTAAATCAGATTACGGCTAACGCTAGGACAACCAGAATGAATCTAGGCAATCTTTTAGGACATGTAAAAATCCTCAAAGATTTTATTTTAAAACTAGAAATTTTTTTATTCTTTTAAAAAATTCATCTGGGGCGGCACCAATCACCAACTATAAGTGGGACGACATGTCACTAAAGTTCAATTTTGAACAACCATTTATGATTGCCACACAAACCAGGGATTTCTGGGAAAATGGACTTTCATACGGCAAAGGTAAATTGAAATGATATACAGATGGTTATAAATTGGATAGTGGTAGAGTAGGGGCTAAAGTACATGGTCCGAACTGGGTATGGCCCTAATAGTACAACAGTGATCTAACTGGATAAACACTCCTCTATCTTACAGAATGAATTAATATCCATTGATAACTGTGTCCTATAAATCATGCAAAAAGGCATGAAAGGGGCTAGCATTAACATATATAATGATAGTAAAGCAGTGCTGAAGGCATTACAGACTAAAACCTGTGAGTCTAAGCTACTGTGGGACTACCTGGCACACCAGAAAGAACTGGCAAGACAGAACCTATGGTGAGTGCCAACACATTCAGGGATTGAGGGCAATGAAATAGGTGGCAAGCTAGCCAGGCAAGGGGCAAAGAACAACCTAATAGGCCCCAGTCCTTTCTGGGATTTAGCTAAAAAACACAGGAAGCAGACAACAAGACAATGGAAATATTAAGCCAGAATCTAACACTGGAACAAAGTCCCAGGTCAGGATATTCAAAGACTTTTATAGACCTGGCATCTAAGATAAACACAAGCATTTTCGGTCTCACCGAAGAGGAACTCTTCAGATATACCGGACTGATCACCGGGCATTGTCCTCTAAATTACATTATGCATAAAATTGGTAAGGTTGAGAAGCCAACTTATCGACTCTGCAATGATAAGGCAGAAACGGCAATACACATTTTATGTAAATGTCCGGCAGCATCAAGCTGCAGACTTAGATATTTAGCAGATATTTTGCGAGATATGTTCGCAGATATTTCGACAAAATACCACGTTCATCTGGATCGGGGCAACAGCACCCGACGACAGTCTTAAGATCCATCAAATTACTGAGATTGTTTTAACCGACAAGAAGAGCCATGCTACAAAAGCAAGGAGGATGTCAATGAAATAACCGCAAATTAATCCATCCCACGGACACTGCGTCTTGTGGTAGATCTACCCGAGCCAGTTACAAGCCAATCACTAACAAACCAATCAAAAGATCAATTGTCAAACCTGATTCCTCTCACAGCTCCAGGTGATGCATTGTTTTCCTCCACTCCGGGAAACCGATGACTCAACCCCATAACCCGTGTCAAACACCGCTGCGCGCTCTTCACATATTACCTTTGCGACAGCGAATAAGATCCATTAAGAGATATCCAGTCAATGGGTATTCATTCTTTCTTGAAAAAGTTCCATTCTTCGTCACATTCACATCCACGGCGTGTTCAATGGTTGGACATAATCAGCATCATCTGCAACAAGAAATCAATGTTTCGGCAAGTTATTCTGGCTAACATCAACCAATTAAGGAACGGTAAGAAATGTTTTGTGCGAAGCCAACCTGAGGGTAGAAGAACAATTATTAACAAAAATCAATTTATATCAAGTTTGCTATAATTCTATCTTCTACTTTTTCTGGAGGAATGGCATGGAGCGATCTACCAAATTTTTGAATTATAATTAGCCTCATCAGTCAATTAAAATTAAAACTGTTGATTTGAGATAAAGAATAAGAAAATTAAATAAGTACCAGATAAGATTATATAGAGCATACCCGGTAATGTGAGATAACGAGATATATAAAGATTTCCTAATCTTGTTCCTTAGTTGGAAATACTATTTGTAACGAAAACCTGTTACATCTTTGCTAAATAGCATGATTGGGTATATAATGATAACAATAAATATTAGACAGCTGATTAAGATAAAAATTTGGAATAACTTTCAAGTACTGTATAATATTGTCAAGCCCTAAAAGAAATTGCTATAGGGATGGATGGAAATTAGAAACAATTATTTGTTAGTAGTGGTTTATGAAAAGTTACAATCACTCATTCAGTAGTCATCAAATATACGATTGGTAGATAGTCACAAATCAATATCAATTGGGATTGGATACTAATGATAAAGTATCAAAATTTTAACTATTGAGAAACTACATTGCAGATGTATCCAGTAGGCAGATAACTTCAGTGTATGCGGCATAATGACGTCCCGTGTGCTATTAATGTAATTTGTTCAATCAAATGCAGATGAAAAGGCTAGAAATTATAAGAAAGGAAATTGAAGAAGGCTATTTACAAAAATAAAAATTAGATAAGGATAGGAGAATAGAAATAGATCCAAGTAATAAAGCCCTGTAAATTTTAATAATTGAAATGATGACGTCGCAAATGTTATCTTGGAATTCTACTGGTCGAGATTTTTATACCCGGAGAGTATATATGGAAAAATCTGAATGCGACAGCATCTTACGGTTCTAAAATGTGGTATAAAGAAATTCTACACGCCATATTGGTAGCTAACTGACCAATAAATCCATTAAAATTAATGGAATGAGGCATACTTCATTCAAAATTTAGTGAAGGATGACCTAAACTAGGGTAAGTTTATCAACAACCCATAATTTTGAAGGAAAATTGAAGTTAAGAAACATGTGACTGCATTAGTACCGCCATGATAGTGAAATTGCTCGTAAAAAATTTCAGCCTCCTATGTACCACCTATTGTGAAGATAACCAATTAAGAACTTGTTGAGAATTCGATTCGAGATGCATCAATTTCAAAAACTTCCGAAAAAGTAGATAATTTACTAACTCCAGCTTGGGATGAATCCGGTATGTCGTTGAAGAAAAAAAAAGAAACATTCGGTAAATTAATGAAGGAGTGCATCACTGTTTAGCCGCCTGAATCGAATCCAGCACACAACATGAGAGCCAGTAACTCCGACATTTGTACTGCATTTTTATTTTAAAATTTTGTAAAGCATATTATGTTGTGAACCGTAAGATCATTGACTAAGTAGGTAACGTCTGGTGAATTTTCTGAAAGGCATATAAAGATATGATAAGGATATAAGGATTTCTACAGGGTACCGACTCGTTTCTTCTTTGATTTCTAAATTTATGCAGGGGAATTTTGGCTAAGGGACAAATAAAGAGGATAAATTATATCCACTCACGTATCGAATTATCATTTACAACCAATATTTTCGACCTCAGCTCGATTACCTTTTTCTTTTGCACATTGTTTTACATTGAACACCTGCAGCATATGTTGTTCATTTATTAGAAGTCATGGTGTATAACTGCTCATCAGCAAACGTTAATCGAACCGAATAAGTCACGAGAACAGCATCTCCGGCAGAGTCATTTACGTGGGCCTGAATATAAATGCTATGTACAGTCTAAAAGTAATCCAAGCATACGCACCGACCACAGCTCATGACGACGAAGACACCGAAAGCTTCTACGAGGATATGTACAAAGCCATTGAAGAGTACAATATCGAGTACAATATCAGTTATTACAATATCAGTAAAAGAGAAGATGTTGCGGAAACATAAATTGGAAATTTGGTTACGATCAAAGAAACCAGTAAGAAGATACTTTGCTAAACTTTCTCCGACAACAAAACATCTTCGCATTGAATTCGTTTTACCTTGGTAAGCTTCAAAGGAAGTGGACTTGGGCCATTGCGGACGGCAGAGCAAAGAACGAGATCGATTTCATCATATCTATCTGCAAGTCGATCGTCAAAAATGTCATTACGTAAAATAGATTCACAAGGGGCAGCGATCATTGAATGGTCCGAGCCAAGTCGTCTTGAACACAAGAACAGAAAGAGGGAGAATGGTTAGGAAGAAAGTCGTTCTGGACATCGATCGTCTTAAAGAACAGAATGCTGAATTCAAAGAAAAGATGAACAAAGAACTGAACGGAGTGGATTCACAGAAAACCACAATTGATGGGCTCAACACGAAAATAGTAGACTCAGTGAAAGGTTTCCTGGAAACCAGATGCCGGTCTACACGCATTACAGAGTCGAAACTGAGCAAAGAAACGCCAGACTTGATAGCGGACAGACTTAAAATAGTGAAAGGTGGTACTAGAGGCACTGTGGAATACCGAGACATAACAAAAGACATCAACAAGAAAATGAAGACTATTCTGCGACAGTAAAATGTAAAACTGGCCACAAACCTTATCGGAGCCAACGGGAATATGAAGGTCCCGCGAGCGAAGCAGATAAACGGGAACAGGCAAATTTTTAAATTGAGAGGTAGGGCCGGAATGATACAGACAAATCAGAATAAGATATTGGATATCACGCGAGAGTTCTATATGGATTTATTCAAGTCTGTTCGGCCCAAACCACATGCAGAAACAGCGCAAACAAGACCGGTGATAATGAACGTCTGATCCAAAGAATTGCCAGGCATAACGGTCTACGAAGTACAGGCTTCGTTAGACGAAATGAAACAACAAGAAAGCTTCAGGTCCGATCGAAGCAATCAAAGAAGGTGGATCCATACTGCTCGAAATGGTAACTGTTCTGTTTAACAGATGTCTCGAAAAAGAGAAAATACCGGAATCATGGGAAAACGAAGTTATCACACTGCTGCACAAGAAGGGAGACATTACGAAACTAGAAAATTACAGGCATATCAGATTGCTCTTGTAGAAGCTGTTTATGAAAGTGTTAAAGAAAAGGATCACAATGAGGCTACACTTTTATCAGGGGATTTAAAGCGGATTTCGATCTGGTTTCAGCACAAATGACCATTTGCAGGTGATGAGGAGCCTATATTAGGCCACTGATAGACTATAGAGCTGTTCTATGTTCTACACTTTCTAATGCGCAAGCAGACGAACTTACTACCTATGAACGAAAAATACTTCGAAAAATTCGCAGGATACACTTCCAATTTCCAAGTGCCCTACTATTTGAACACTGTTCTGCTGAGCCAGATCACATATTGTTTAAAATCTCTACAGTCTAAATATCCTACCCGACGTGATTCAGAAAACAACCCAATAGCCTACCAAAATCTTCGTTCTGATTGGAAAGCCAGGCACCACCGTAGCAAACTGCCCCGCAGACCCTTCCCACACCCGGCTAGCTCGAATTAGCCAATCCATGCAGGAACTCCTGAGGATTTCCAAGATATCATTGAATCAATCCCATTGTCCCTAAGATGATTCCTACTCCTATATTAAAAAAAAACAAAAAAACAAAAAAAAATGGACAATTTCCTAGGCCAATGATAGAAGCCAACTTGATATTTCTGTGAAAAGTCCAGAAACAGGCAAGGTCCAGCAGATAGAGACCTGTATGTTTACTCAACATAATGGCCAAAATATATTAACAGCTACCACTAGATAGAATGAACACTTGGCTCCAAGAAAATGGAGGTTTGGCAGCAAATGGTTTTCGGAAAGGCAAATCTACAACAGACGCTATTGAGGAAATACCTAGGATAGCAAAATAAGCTTTTGCTGGGAACACAAACGCGCGCAAGCTACGCACGATAGACGCTTTAGACGTAAAGAATGCTCTCAACTCCGCAAGTTGGCGACACATGCTTTAGAAAGACGTAAATTGCGTGTGTACCTTCTCAAGGTCCTGCGCGATTATTTCAAAAATTAGTTAGTTAAATACTCGCCAAGAAGTGGAATTGTTTTTGAAGTGGAAACACGAGAATTGTCCTTGGTTGTTCCAGAGGGGCCAATGTTGTGTCCTTTTTGATGGAACCTAACGTATGACTACCTGCTCCGGCTGAATCTCCCTGATGCTAAAATAATTGGCTTTGCAGATGACATCGCTCTGGTGCCGGTAGCAAAAAAGTAACTGGAATAAAGATATCACTATACTCGTAAATCAAAATCGTCAAAATGTGGCTTAAAAACAACAACCTATAAGTGACGCTGATCAAACAGAAGGCATTGTATTTAGCGGCAAGTGTAAGATAGCAAATTTTAAGCTGTGCGCCGCTGGGCAAGCAATAAAATACAGTACCAGGTGAGATATCTTCAGGTTACTATGGATAAGAATCTTTGATCCATACCTCACGTCCACAGCAATTAGAAATATAAGAAACATAAGGAAAATGATGCCAAGGGTTAGAGGTCCAAAAACGGCTAAAAGAAATTTTTTTCAAAGCGTAATTGAATCGTTTATGTAGCCTCAGTGTGGGTGGCAGAAATTAGAGTCCACACAATAGCACAACTTCTGAGGAAAGTCCAAAGAATAAACCTAATAAGCGTAATGAGCGCATATAAACAGTTTCTATTGGGACCTTGTGAGTAATATCTGCATCACCGGTAAGAACGCTACTAGCAAGGAAAATAGCTGAGATGCATGATGTACCAAGAAAGATTTTAAATAAAGACCTCGTCAGCATGTGTTTATTGTGACGACAATGAGAGTGAAGACAACGCGGAGCAAACTATGTTCTAGTACCCTGCTTGGAATATGCATAGGTAGCCAAGTAGTCGGAAGAAACCTATCGGTGAGTAACATCATTGCTAGGATGACACAGTTGGACTAAATGTGGCAAGCTGGCTTGAATCTCTGTTGAGCTGTTCAGCCAAAGAGAGAATAAAATCATGAATAACGAAATCAGCAACAACAGCTGTTAAACTAATACCCTTAACATCTCTCTAATTTTCCTGATGTAGTGCGGCTACAATTCGGTAGCTCCAATTGGGCCAGTGAAATGGGCGCGTAAACGCCTCACGGGTTTAATGAGTCGGAGGCCAGTTCGTGTCTCATTACATTGCTGGGCAGCTGTTGTCTGTCAAGGTATAAGAAGTGCAATGCGGACTTCCATCCTCATAGATTTCTCTCGCACTTTTGTTCAGGCAGCAAGAGGAGTTTGTGTTTGCACATTTACTTTTAAGACCTTACCCCATCACAATTAAAAAAAAACAAAAAATAGGGTTTATAAATTTTGTCAAATAATAAAACAAATACTCTTTAAAGTTTATTTGAATTCCGTAAATGTTAATATGAACGTTGGCAAATAATAAAACACTAAAGTAACAATCGTAACCAATCTATTCGTGCCTTAAATCGATTTAGGATTTAAATAAATTAAGTTATACTTGAATAAGTTAAGCACGGAACATGCATTAATAGAACGCAGTTTTAATTAATTAAACTCATCAAGATACTAAAGAAAATTTATTCACAATAAAATAATTTGCACATACAATAAAATAAGTTTTACAATAAAATAATTTCAAGCAAATACAAATGAATAAAATAAACATGAACTCTACAAAATATTGCGTCAGTCAATATTAATTATAATTATTTATTCAGAGTAAAAACAAAAGAAGTTAAGGTGTTTGAAATTCATAATCGTTTGTTTCATAATAAATAAAATTATTACTCACGTTTGTACACCAACCATAATTTCCACAATCAAACCGAAGGAGGTAAAATACGCTTACTATTAAGGGAATTTTTAATAACAAGTAATGCAACGCTGAGCAATGATGCGCCTCACAAAATATAATAAAATTCAAAACAATTATGAGCGTCATCCCTACTAATTTTTCTGTTTATTTAAAAGCCTATTATATTATTCTTTCAATAGAGTAAATCACGATTTCCCTTAGATCATCTACTTAAAATATTTAAATATCTTTACATTAGAATCGCAAGAAGTGAATACGTCTAATAGATAGCTGTGCTAAAACTTTGCATATACTTCAGCTGTGGCCGCTGTGAGAGAATGTTTTATATTCGCTTTGCATAACCGTAGTTACACCAAATATTAGAGAAAATTATTTAGTTTGATTTAGCTTCAAATGCCTTAAATGTAAATGAATTAATTCAAAATAATATTAAGAAAAAATATAATTATAATATAATTAATAATTAACTATGTAAATAAATAAATATTTAAAATAAAATAAAAGAATGACACTGCGTTTGGTGTAGTCAAACTTAAGGGAGAATTGTGAGATAAACAAGGAACCGTAGTTATTAGATGTTAATAAAAAAAAACAACTTCGTTTTTATTTCCAAAACTTTACAAATGTATACAGATCTAAGCTAGAATAACGTGTTAAATTAGTAAATAGAAAAAACAAACGACTTGTGTGGCATGCATTAATAATAAGAGAATAAAAGTTTACACATTTTTAACATGAACATTTTTTAACATCTGGATATAAGATCATGTCCAAATCCTTTGATATTAATTTAAATTAGCATAATAAATGTTTTTAACATAAGACAATTTGAACGAGTTCAATGTGACCTACCTAGACTGAATGTTATATTTACACATATTTTCACATTGATCTTTCAGGTATGTCATACAAAACAACTACTTATGGAAATATTGGCGTATGCATAATTCTATTAAATGAAAACATATTAAATCTTAATATTATACGAGTACTGATTAAAAAAATATTTCACATATTTTCACTGTTCACTTTTGGGTGAACATCTAATATTTTTTTGCGTTACAATATTAGAATATTAAAAATATATTTTCAAAATTAAACTGCGCGTTATACGCCTAGATTTACGAATAGCTTGACAGATAGATAAAACCTTTATTGGCATACAAAAAACAAAAAATAATTCATACATAAACTTATAAACTTAAACCATAACCATTAAACTAATCTTATCCTTAAATTTCATCGGCAGAAGGCAAGGCTTTTATTTATATCTGAACACTTCCTATTCATTATCAATTTACTCCCTTTATTTTCTCTTTTTTTATTTCTTCCAAAATCCTCTTCATTAACTCTAAACCTTTTCCTTCCGTCCCTAAACTTAGTCTCCAGTTATCACCCAATTGCATTTCTCTATCCAACCATCTTAAATCATCACATTCCCTTACCAAGTGGCTCCACCTTTCCTGTTCCATACCTCATATTCTACACATGCTTTCTAGTTCATTAATCCAAAATTTATTTACCCCTTCTTCATTCCCACACCTAAACCTTGCAATCAATCTTTTTTCACTCATACTTAAATCTGCTAGCAAATACTCACTCATTCCATCTTCTTTCATTATCCATCTATATCTATTATTGTA
>WYDF02269022.1:4097-18271 GCA_009867245.2 Adranes taylori | reverse complement strand
ATATCATTTTGTAACAGCATCTAAGATGCTGAGTATTCAGTCTTGCATCCTCTAACTAAAAACGCTAATGCTGATAAATGGACTTGCTAATTAATTTAAATGGAACAAGGATAATATAAGTAATTAAATTCGTGTTAAGCATTTAATAAAAATAAGGTTAGCAAAAAGATAAAGACTTAATACTTAATACTGCTTCCGGTAATTGAAGAATATTTCCGACCAACCCCAAACCACGAACAGACGAAATACCGAAATCGATGGCCGTAGCATCAACGCGGTCCGACCCTTCTATACCAGCACTCTGGACAACTCACCTGTGGATGAGCAACATGACCGGTGTCTGTGCGGTAAATCTTGTGCACATTCATTCAGTTCGCATAGATATAATCCTCAAAGGTTCTGACTTTGACGCGCCAAAAGAACATAGGCTGCCCCTTGCTATACAAGAGGCGGCGGCATGCTTAATAATGCAAAATGTATATGTGCATATTCACAGATAGATATTTTAGAATTTCCATCACTTCTTTTTAAATAAGTCGTTAAGCGTTCAACCCTTTTGGTGCTTTCGATGAATCCGATTGGATGGTAATTCCACACATTTCAGCAGAAGGCGTTTTCAATGCAATGCTTCTAAGATTTTGACCGCATCAAGCTACTATCACCACTGCTTATGCGACCCATCACCGTTTGGAAACAACAACCACTTACATTTTCTTAGATAGCCGTCACAAAGCAATAAAACCTAGATCCTTAAATTTCTCAAAGTATCAGGAAGAGCTTTTCTATTGGTCGGAAGTACAACCTTCCTAAAGTTTTGCGCCAGAAGCTTCCTCCAAGCCGCGCCTTTTTAGCGGTCGACGCCGTTGATTGCCACTGGCCATCCGACCCGTCTGAAGCAGCTCCTTCCCAGAAAGTTTGCGTAAATGGCGCCACTCAAGCAAGCATTCCTCAGACGCATTTTGGGTCTTATGCTGGTTAATGTCGAGTGAGAACCTCACACACTTCACTAGAAAAATTCTCCACAAGATGACCACTTGTTCTTATAGAGTGAGTTAATCACTTTTGAATCTGTCAGCATCTATAGTAATAGCCACCAACGAAAACGCTTAGTTTATTTTACAATTAAATTAAATTCAACTACAGACAAGTAGCAAAAATTCTACGTAAGAGGAAGAAGTCAACCAACTACCTAACGCAACGCAACATCAGAGACGGCAGAGATACAACACGTGAAGCACGTGTAGATCACCACCGACGAGTATTCTGATTCGGCGACAGCGAATAAATCCGAAATCACTACAAAATTCATTTTTCTAAGTCAAAAAATTTCACCGTATCCTTAATAATATTTCACACCATTTTCCTATCATCATCACGTCAACTGGCTGGATCAGCGTACATCATTATTGATCGTTCAGCATTCAATCAGTTAATCCCATCAACGTACGGAAGAAGCAAAAAAAGCCACGAAAGCCAATTAGAAGATGAATTAGTAACATACTAACAATTTTTACATTATAGTTAGCTTCATAACATATTATCAGTAAAATTGAGAACAGAAGCATATATTAAGTTATAAATATTAGAGAACAATAAATCAAACTATTTAAATTTGTTATTGCATTTGTGTGTTTATCATATAAGAGTACCAAAATTAAGAACAGCGAAATTTTAAGCCAACTTAGTCTAGCATTTACAAGCTAGTCCAAGAAATTAAGCTGAAAGATTTCAGAATAAAAATTTCAAATTTAGACTAAACCTATCCATCTCTATTTGTTTACATTCTAATCTACAACTAAATATGCCACAGATCAGCCTTAAAAAGTGCCACAACTCTAAATAAATGAAATGGATCCACTTGCTAATGAAATAGCTGTGTTTTCAACTATCTACTAGCCTTAACTAATCAGCAAATTAAGAGTCTAAAATCTTCAAAATCAAAGGCATAGACAAATCTAACAGACAAATCTGTTGAATCGACCAGATTCAACATATTACAAATAAATACCATCACACTCAATAATACATGTAATTTTTAGACATAGCAACATATCAACACTTAATCTTTTCCAACCCATTGGCAGGTACAATCTTATTGAATACCGTGACAAGAATACCAGCAAATACCAATTGTTATGGTTAAAACAAATTCAAGCTCGAGAAACAGTTTCAGAATAACTTTCTGAAAAACAGGTGGAACACTGTAAACCAAGACAAAATGAACATGGTAAGCTAACCAAAGGTAGGCTTAAAATGATGATGATCAAATGCTACAACCCTAATAAACAACCATATCTCTACTAACAACTGTTTAAAATATTAGTTGTTATCAATATACTAGGTTAAATATTGATATATGTTCAAAATTAAAGCCAAGACCAATACTGGATGCCATAACTGAATGATAGCCTCATAATAACATCACGGGTACCGTGAAGGTTACAATAGCTTTAAAGTTGTTTCATATAAAATGAGTTGATTATAAATTATCTGATTATTGTACATTATACAAGGATTAATAATTAATAATGTGTAAGTATTCATAAAATATTCATGTAAGGAAACATGATCAGGTAAGCATTTTCTTTCAATTAGAAAAGTTTTCCCTACAATGATGATACGCTTTATTTCCCTCGTATTAATTCTTATTGTCTACATTAATTTTTATTTTATACTTTTTATTTCCGAAGCAGTAGAGGCAAACTTATGGCTGAACTAGCTAGAAAAAAATCTAAAGAAATAACAAAATCAGCAGATACAGCTTTTCTTGATCTGGCGTCTGTTGAATTTATCTTATTTATGTCGACAACAATGACATTCAAAATTAAGTCACAAACATGTAAAGTACTAAGAATATTTTAATTAGCAACATGTTTTTAAACTATTATTAGTACAAATAGAATACGATTCTTGCTAACCCAAACACATACGTGATTACTAAACACGATAGAATACCTACTTTTTAAAACACATACGTCTATCGTTCTATTATACAATTTTACTTTACTTTATATGGTAATATACCGACTAATAATTATTTATGTCAATGTACGTCAAAATCGGAATACGAAAATAAAAAAGAGTTTTACACTAGCTTATTTTCTACTTATAATATTACTTATATTCTATTTCTTCCCAATGTCTTTCAATTCTTTTTATCTACTGTCATCTTCCCTTACTAAATTATGTCACTTTGTCGCTGGACTGCTGTTGTATCTGTTGGATGTGGTAGAACTTGCTGTTCACTGCTGCTGTTGTTGATTGCATTTCGAATTGACTCTAATCAGAAAACTAAATTTTCATATTCAAAATCTCACTATTTATAGACGAAAGCCATCACACAACTTTGGCTCCGTTACACTGTTGGCAGTGGTATCCTTAGAATTCGAGTGAAATATTCAGCAATCAAATTTCTTACAGACAAAGCTACGATTAATCGAGTTGTCCAAGAATTCAACGAAAGCTGTAACAAAGCTCAAGAGGTATCATCTGAAACCCACTGCTCTGAATTAAACCTTCATCTAGAAGAAAAGTTACAGAAGTTTGACAACCTGATCACTCACGACACTCCAACAGAATAAGAAGAAGACGAAGTACAGGCATGTTAGGAAATATGCTTACCTCCATCTTCGGAATAAATGACGAGGTTTATCAGGATATACGAAACTTGGATTAAAATCAACAACGGCTAATGGACATAACAAGTGAACAATAAAAAATCATGTTATCAACCATCGCCGCAGTAAATCATACGGAACAAGAAATCGCTTCCAAACTAGAAAGATTGATAGCAAAACGGAACCAAGAATTAGTAACGCTAAACGAAGTACAACGTTACAATTCTCAGGTAAAAATGAATGATATTCATATGCTAAAATGTAAATATTCATATGCTAAATGCATATATAATCGCTGAAAGATGGTGAATGAATAACAGAATCATTACAAGGGATTGGCAGCCTATCACCAGCTATTATCCTCAGAGAATAATAGAAGCTAACGCTGCACTACCGCCGCAAGTAAGAATAATGGACAAACTAGTAGCACGGAGGAACCTGTATTAGAATGGAGGCACGGCTACCTTGTGTGGATACTTTCCAATCATTGATACGCCATCAATCAACCTGACAAAAATCATACCAATTCGTCGGAAAATCGGAAACAATTCGTGCATCATTGTGGACGTACATAAACTAGTAGTAGCCGTGAATTATAATGTTCAGCAGTAATTTTAATTAACGTACGCCCAGCTGCATGATTCTTGGGTTATCCCTAGCACCAGTTATTGTGTAGTCCAGAATTAATAATGGAAATGGGATTCAATCATCACTGTGTCATAGACGCACTATGCAATTCTCCGCAGCAATAAAAATGTCATCGAAAGCCGTATCAGTTAACAACGTTTACTTGAAGAAAATAGTACCCAGAGCCATTTCCGTCCTATGTGGCGAAGAACTGGAATCGAGGTTGGATGTCAGATACATACCTCGACAACAATAATCCGTCATCACCAGAAATTACGGTGTTACGTGCTTGTAGTACTGCTTTTTCCTCGCATGTTCTACTGGAGTGTATACTTCTGGCTAATGCACATGACAGTCAGTTGTGGCCACTCGATAACAGTAACAATAGTACGCAATATGGTGTTACGCGTCATAGGTGTTACGCGTTTCCTCTCATACCCTACTAGAGTGTATACTGCTAGCTAGTGCGCATTACAGTTAGTGGTAGTCACTCGACAACAGTAACATTAGTGAGCATTACGGTGATACGCATCATATTAGTACTATGCTTTTCCTCTCATATTCTACTGGAGTTAATACTTCTGGGTAGTGCGCATTACAGCCAGTTGTAGTCACTCGGCAGCAGTTGCGGCACTGCGCATAACAGTGATACGCGCCCGTAGTAAACTCCTAAAATTGGTACCTCTTAAGTTATTCATATTGTGTAATTATATTTACCCCCAGATTCCCGTCAAATTGTTGATCATTTTTATATGCTTTCAGTATGCATTCCGCATTTTTATTGTATTATTATTTTATCACCGTACATTTGAACTGCTTTGCATGTACTGATTTTATTTATATGCAGTGCTTGGCTTTTTTGTTTTGTTTATAATAATTTTGTTTTGTTTATTTAACCGCCTCTATTGCATCATCAATCAAATTTTACATTTGATTATTGACATTGATTTGGACATTTGTATTTCTATCTCTGTTTATATTGCCCATGAAGAACAATACAGTTTTGTTAAATAATTAATGCTGGTTCACTGATTGGCATTTAGTTTATTACAGGTTCCCACAAGAAAACGAAACCCACTTGTTCACAAGAATAGAAGCTGCGTGTGCCCGCTGTAAGTCATTGAGGTCGGGAGGAACAAGAAGACCAGTTCCAACGTGCGGTCTTACGTTAAACTGACCTGGCGCCCGAGTGACATATTTCCGATGACTGTTTCACTTTTGTAATTAATTAAGATAATTGTTTACGCCATCAGTGACATTCGCTAGGACTCCCTATTAGAAGCCTCGCGAGTGGGAGTCTGTCACAGCACAATAGACTGTGGCTGCTTCAGATAGAATTATATTTGCCGATTTCAATAATAAGTGTAAAACATTTCATTACAAACCAACAAAAAAGTTCTCGGCGCCGGCTGGATCAAATAATTGAACGTTGGTTGCATAATAGGGATAATAACACGTAACCGAAAATACGTGCATGTATTATTGAAGATGTAGAATTTTATTGATGCGTTGCGAAGATGTACATTGCGATGCTGTAGGATTTTACTGATGTGTTAGGAAGATGTAGAATTTTGCCTCTAGTCGCTGTCGCCGAAGTAATACCTAAACACGCGTCCATAGTGGTCTTTAAGAGTTGCTGGATACAACCATTTCTTACAAGGAGTCGGTGGGAAGTGGCACATTACCTCCCAAGTGGGTGTGATAGCCAAATCTAGCGCTGATCTAGAATCTTCCTGGTCGTAGAACGCTGAAATTGGCTCAAAATATTGGCAAAAATTGTGCCGGTGGATTTGTTGCGTGATCGTCCTCGCTGTCCTCGAGTGGTCTGTACTTTCTGGCCAACTTCTTCTTCTCATGACGTTCCCCTCGTCTTTGAAACTGGAACACGGCCAATAGAAAAAAGAATAAATTATCATGCGAGAATAAGAGTAGAAGAATATAATGAATTTGTATGCGAAAGATTCAACAGAAGATGCGTTGTCTGATACTTAACCTTTTATTTGATTTTGCGTAGATCTAATATATGATGCTAGTACGATAAATGCTGAATATTTAAATGTTTATTATAATGCTACCTGGGTAAATCAATTGAGAATTGACATGGCTGTCCGAGAAGCTCTAATTAAGAATTGAAGCTTCGAGGTAGCGCGGTAGTTCTCACTGCAGACTCGAAAACACCAATTAAAAATTGCGTCTGGTTGACATTATTCTGATTAAGATCTTTTATACAAAATTATCTGCTAGCGTCCTATGTGGGTAGTGGCACATATGTGTGATCGACGCCTAGGGGCGTGTTGGCTGTCGCAAAAGTTTTTATTAAAATGTTTAGGAAGTGTAGAGCTACTACCAACAAAAAAGTATTTTTTGATCCATTGGAAATCTTAAGGAACAATATTGCATTATCTCCCAGTCGAAATTATACGAAGGTATATGTTTTTCTCCAAGCAGAGAAAAGCCAAGCGAAAATTGCAACAAGAGCTACCCGTGTCAATGCAGAAGCCAAAGCCACGCCACACGTTCTGTTTGTGTACGGATGCAATTTCGGTGCCAGGCTGTTGATATGTATGCTTGTCTGAAAAAGCTGCTTTGCGTTGTGTATGCGCGGTGTCCACTCATTGGCGTTAAACATATAATTTTTCCTTTCGTACATACATTTATAGATTATTTACAAAATGCATTAAAAATTTGATTAGCCAATTTATATCATATTATAGGATTACTTATTAATTGAATTAACTTAATTGGGATATGTTATCCGAAACACACACCTGCAGAATCTTTCAATTCCTCTCATTTATACTTTAATTTTTGTCGTATTTACATTTATTAATTCTACTCTCACCCACCCACCGTGTCTTCGATATAACCAAGAGGAGACCGGTCGTCAAAGAAGTTATTGGAGTAGCCACGATCAACGAGCCAACGTCACCAAGTCCAGCAGCAGAATCGTCTCCGACAACCAGATCGCCTCCATTCACTCGCATCACGCAACAACGAATTTTACACAATCGACCGCATCGCGAAATAACCGCAAAAGCGCAACATTGACGAGCCATAGATGTTTCATGCACAACCATGCTTAAGACCGAAAAATTTACATATATATCAAATCAAATTCATATCTGGTTCGCCACTATTTTACTTTTTATTCTTTTTTATGGGGTGGAATTGGATCTTCCTTACTGACCTAACTAATCTAAAAAAGAAGACAATATACTACTTCAATACTTGTGGCAAGCGTATGAGAAAAAAATTTCGCTTGTCGACCCAAATCTATTGTTTTATTGCCTATTCACCTGTTTATATAGCTTAATATTGTAATGAGTCGGATTTGGAGTACTGTGATCTCTTTCTTGAAAAAGAAGGCGGGAATTTTTAAGGCATATTTCTGGTGCTGTGTGTATGCGATATATTGTACATAAAAAATATCGATTGATATACGAATATACAATTTAAATTACTTTCATACAAAAGATTGCACTTATTTTCATGGGCATTATTATATATTGATACATTTATATTCATTTTCTGATTAATGATACAGCTGCTACTACTATGAGTTCAACGCAAAAATATACTCTTCAAATTTCTTTGTGTAAGCATACATTCTTTTGTCGTATGCTAATTAACATACAATTTACTGACATATTGATACACCTTCATTTTCATGCCATTCAATACGTTTGCTATTAACTAATAATGGTACAATAGTAAGATGTACTAAATTGGAAACTCTTTCCTACATCCAAAGTTTAAGTTGCAAATATTGGTTAGCGTATATTTTAAATAAAATATTTGGATATATTATATAAACACAAACATGAAGTCGTAATTGTGTCGAATGTACGACAGTTAAAAAAATATTGGAAAAGAAAAGAACATGTTAGAAACGACGATTGTAATGCTTTAAATTATTTAATTCCTGTGAAAAATTAAAAAACTTAATTAACTTACTTGTCAGTTTCAGGTCTAAAGTATAATTTTGTGTGGAGTTAGAATCAACATTTTCTTATTCCGAAAGCTCCAGATGAAGACATTTGTCATTTAAATCATTGTGTACCATTACGGGTGAAGAGATCGCACAAGACCTGACAGAGAAAGTCTTAACTTTCAATAAAGTGAAAAGGTTGGAGAAGAAACATAGAAATCTACTTCTACTATTGGTCAACACTGACCAAACAGCAAAGGAAAAGCAAATTTTTGACGTAGAAGAGGTGATAAAACTTAGAGTTTCTACGGAACCAAAAAGGAAAACAGCCGGAGGAGTTCAGTATTTTCGTTGCTCGGTAAACATTCCGAGCTGTACGCTGTATCTAACACAAGTTACGTGGTCTGTCAGCAACCAGTTACAGTGCAGAAGACCAAAGCACCAGAAGCTGCCAGCAGGTTCTAATAAACTTTCTCTCTCTCTCTCTCTGACCTATGTCTATGCATAAGGCTTTCTTGTCGCACTCATTGACAATTTTTATTTGTGTCTGGTAATAATTTTAACCATCGCATTCGTCTGGCATTTTCACATATAATTTTAATATTAATTAATGAATATATTATAAAAATTGCAGATTGCCTAAAGTATTTTTTTTTTGTATATTTATGTGCACTTTCGGGGCAGTCTGGCAACACTTTAAAAGAGTCTAAAAGGTCTGAGATTTTTATTTCTAGATTTTATGAATGCTAAAATAAAACATTATATCAATTCCAAAGTGCCTAAAGAATATTTTTTGGGATGAATTTTTGCAGATGTGGTTATGGTGTGCAGTAGCGAAGTAACAGCAAAAGCCCATTCCAGATTCAGTAACATTAAATGTACTTTTTTATGATTTCAAGCTGCCTAAAATATCAACCCTAAATACGTTACCAGCTCTCCGACTATTAGCAAAAATATCAAGTAAAAGTAACGAGCTAGAGATAATTTGATTTCTGTTATTTATTCTTCGTTCTACTGATTGGAATTTCACTTCTCTTCTAAGTCCCTGATTGGATTGGAATTAAATGGTTGTATAATGGATGAGTAGCAAATAGATTGTAGGTTGTTAAAATTGTTGAGATAAAATTCTTGACGATACGATGTGATCTTTGACGAAGAAATGGAAATGATTTGTACGAAGGCTTGTAATCGCTGTCGCGGAAGTAATAGCGGAATAGTCGCCGGTGGTGATCTTTAAGCGTCATCGAGTAGATCTATTCTTTGACTGGAGTAGGTGGTAATATATCGCCTGGAGTTGCTTTGGTGGTGTAGACGGAATAGCTGCATCTATCAGCATGCATTGTTGTACGCGGACAGCGCTGCTTGATGGGCATCTCTGGTGTCCTATCTCGGTCATCTCCGTTTGGTGTGTGTGATGACCTGACGCTTGGCCTCGATCTACGTCTGATGTTGACATTCTTGTTTTTTCATTGACGAAGTAGATTACAAGAAAGTGTTTACAAATTGTGAGTGAATAAAAATAAATAAATAAGGCGATGATGACAAGAGAACAGCACATTCAGCAAAAATTAATAATGTAATATATGTATAGACCGGAGCTGATATTTATAGAATTTACTGCTGACTTTGTTGATTTTAATTTAAATTTAAATAAACAAAATAAGCGACTTGCTACTGGCGCTTACTTGACCAAATCAGGTTCAAAACCGCGATTTCACTCACGGTTCAAGAAAATATACCTGATAATTCAAAGAGAATTTTGTTCTTTGGAACGTGCGAAATGCTCACTCAACAACCGACAACTACTACAAGACCCAAAATGCGCTGGTGAACGCTGGCTTGAGTAGGTCCTTTTATATGCAATTAGCAGTCAAAAAGACGATTCTGGTGTGTCGGCTGAACGGTCCATATTCACTAGATCGACGGGCGTGACTTGAAGGAAACTGCTGCTAAAAATCTTAGGAAGTGTACAACAAAAGGCCAATGATATGGCATGTATGATAGGTTGGAAATTTTAAATATCAAAATTGCCTTGCCTGGCTGTCGAAAATGTATTAGAACGTAAATTGTTTCTCCCATCAGACTAAAGTGCAAGCGAAGATCACCAAAAGAGTTAGCCCTTCAATTGTTGGAGCAGCCAATAGAAATAAACCATAAATATGGAAATATTCAAATTACAATTTGAGACAAACAAATGTAGAGGTGATAGCTGTGTGCGAGATTTCTCGTACTAGGCTGTGTCAGCCTAACGAAATAATGCTTTAAGCTGCGACATCATGGCTGTCGCGCGAAATTAAAACTTGCATTCGTGTTTTAGCTCTTTCCGCTTGTTCATTGGTGATACACCTCTGCATTTTCCCCTCGTTATTAAATTTATATATTATTGAATAAAATTTGATTAGACAATTTCTCTTATAATAGAAGATTACTTATTACCGTAATTAATTAATTAATTGAATTAATTTATACGGGGTATGTTATTCGGTAACAATTTGTAAATATATCCGCCCCAGGATAAGTTTTGATGCCTTTTATCATATTTCTGTAACGTATATTGAACGTTATATAATAAATCTGATTTCTGATACTTCGGTGAGCGTTAGAAATCCATGTACATAACCTCCTTGGATGTACTTTATTAAAAAAGTGTTTAGCATCATCAAATCCTCCTACTGACAAAATCGTACAAATCTGTCGCCTCCTTCATTAGATACACCCAAACCAAAACGCTCAACTACATCTCCATGCCTTAGGATTCCAACTTTTGCGTTAAAATCGCCCATCACAATAGTGGAGTCTACAAAACGGCATTGGCCAAATCACATCTGCATAAGATTGTTCAAGCTTCTCATTCGGTGCATCAGCAATAGGTGCATAAGTTTAAACAATTTTTAAATCGAAAGGTCTTGTATGTAATTGCAACATTAGTACGCGGTTTGATATTGGCAACCAATTCTTGATGGCTTTCATTACTTCTGGAATAAGAATTAAACCCACTACATTCGGATTTCTGGTGTCGTCCAATTTAAACCAATGAAATAAACCAAAAGGCTAAATATAGAAAATTTTATTGAACATTATTCCATAACAACAATAGTTTGAGGCAAAAGAAATTTAAAGAAAATTTGATGTTCCTCCCTATAAAATTTCACTTTTGTCATCCAACCACAGAATTATTCAAAAGACTAGGTATAAACTTTATAGTATACTTACAAACTTTAAATAAATTTTATAAATCTTTACATATACGACATGAATCAAACACGTATTAATTGATTCTAATCAATTCTGTCTAACTTTCTGTGCATTGGAAATTGATGTGATAATAGATAGATATTGACTGTTATTAAAGTAACTCGATTGATTGACAGCTGAAAATAGAAACACGCAATGTCATAAAAAATACTTTTACCTTTTGTTTAGCTACTAAATGATTTTGCAGCGTTCAACAATAATATTATTGTCTAATAGATATTTAAATAATTTGGATTAGATGCATTTGCTATTAATGCATTTCATATGCAATTTTATACGTCCTATTAATATCAAAATTATTTGTTTTTTTTTCGTTACATAGTTCAAACAAAAATAAGGAGTGCCTAATCATTAATAGACAGGCTTGTTACAGGGTTACATGATTGTATAGATTTAATTCAAAAAGAACCTATTTCATGACGCATTGCTGCAGTTCACAAGAATCATCAGAGAATGAGCCAGTGACTATTTAAAGGAGTTATTTATGTTTTGAGAGGCTGATGTGCCACTGATCACATTAATCCGCCATCGCGTAAGAACATTGGACGTTGGTTTCTACAGTTTCAAGAGAGTTCTTGCCTGTGTAAAGGAGAACGTCTAGGCCGAATTTTGGAGGAAAAAGTGGCGAGAATCCGTGTTGGGTTCCAAGAGGAGTCTGCGGAAGCCAAAAAATCGAGCTATCTGTGAGCTTGTCATTCCTCAAGCTATTGTCAGCCATGTGCAAAGAAAACGTGTGCCAGACACTCGGGTGCGGTTGCAGAGTCTAGCTATGTCACAATCGGGCGCAAGGTCAATTTAACGTAAGACCACATATCAGAAAGGTTCTTCGTTCCACGGTCCTCAGTGGACACAGGCAGCTAAAGGCATAAGTAGACCAGTGGTCCTTGTTCTTGTGGGTGTTTGTGGGCAGCTGTTTTATCAAATGAAACAGCATTCACAATTTACACAATATGTCTACTTATTGACAGTCTATATTATAAACAGCACCAAATGCAGAGAATTATAAGTGACACACGTAAAATCATATTTATGGTGGTTAGCAAATAAATAATAGCAATAATATTTTAGTGATGTATGTAGGCAGTGCATATAGCAGTGCAATCGTGCTGTGATAATGATAATATTAGCAATTCTGGAAGTATGTACATGCGGTTTATAATACAACGGCGAAGCGGAGTTTACCAGAGTCAAATAGTACTGATGATGGCAACGATAGGAATACTCGGAACTACTCTAGGCCACTAACATTCCGTCGGTCGTAGGAATTACTGCTGCCGAGTGCCTAAAGCTAACCCGATCAGCCATAGATTAGGAATATACAGTCTAGGACAGTGCGGAAAGGGACCACTACCTGTTGATTAAACTATGAAGTTAGCTGTCATTGCTATGAAACTTAATAATAGAACAACACTATATAATAATGGACTATTTTCTAATTTTAATAGAGGAATAAAGCTGAAACTTCCCAATAAGTTAATATATCACCTAGAAACTGCCATCATCCGAATTTATATATAATTATATCTTTGACTATCTTTTTAATTATCCTTAATCCTCTTCCGACCGGTCCAATACAACTCTACCAATTATCAGCCAAACTTGTTCCAAACTCTCACAATCCTTTACCCAGTGCTCTCATCTTTCTTCATTTCCACATATCCTACATCTTCTTTCATACTCCCATCCTCTCCGCCCCACATAATCCCTCATTAAATACTGGTTTCCTCTTTCCTCGCTTCCACACCTAAATCAAGCAACCATTTTTTCTTCCTTCAGACATCCATGCATCATCAAAAATTCTGGTATCTGGTATTCTACCCTCAACCATTATATACTTATATCTACTGTCATATCTTCTTTCCCTTCATATTACATCTCGCTCTTGCTGTTCTACATCCTACATCGATTTTATCGCCACGGTTATAATTTTTGTCCTCCCTTGTAAGTTTTCTCAACACTTCCTTCTTGAACACATCCACACATGCTTATACCTATTTAGCTCCCGCATACAATTGCATCCGGCGCCGATTTATCTTCCCTAATTATCATTTAGGTACAAATATTTTTGTGTTCTTTACATTTACTTCAAGTCCTCTCTTTCTCATATATCGGTCTCCTCGCTATATCTTCTCACTTTTCTCTTCTCTATTGCACTCTATCGCCATGCACGAAATAGTGTCTAAATTTTCTTTTTGTTTATCACTATATCTCTAGATTGCTCCTTTCTCGTTACTTTTTCTGTTAGGTAGGTATACATTACAAAGTCTGGCACTTAGAGGACACCCTTGTTGTAGCCCATTTTTTGACATAAATCATCCTTATACTCTTGCTCTTACTACAACTCCATTATACGTATATTCTATTGTCCTTCTTAATCTATTTGATTATCCCACTGTCTCCATTCTATACCATAATTTCATTCGATCTATTTCATTAAAGGCAAATTTGAAGTTCAAAAAGAGCAGTTATGCTTTCTACCTAAACCCAATTCTTTTTGCATTATATAATTGATTGTCACAATGTTATGAGTAGTGTCTTTCCTCTAGTATTGCATGAATTGCTTGCCTTTTATTTTCTTTGTGCTTTTTCTTACTTTTTCTCTATGCATCCTTCCACTCCTTCTTAACAACTGCTAGTTATATCTTGTTTGCAAATGTTTCTCTATTTCCCTTTATGTCCCCCCCCCCCCCCCCCCCCCCCCCCCCCCCCCCCCCCCCCCCCCCCCCCCCCCCCCCCCCCCCCCCCCC
>WYDF02269011.1:0-18271 GCA_009867245.2 Adranes taylori | reverse complement strand
TACACAATAAAGGTAATCAGTTTGTATAATAATTTTTTAGACTCTTGTTAGAACATAATAACATAAACATATATTATTACTGCATAAAGTGTTCGAAAGTGTAATGTTTTTTAAGCACTGATGATGAGCTACTTGAATGCTCGAAACGTTTGCTGATTTGATTTTTCAATAAAACCTGATGTCCAACTACCGATGATTTTCATTTGATATTAAATATTAAAGGAACTCTCGAACAAGAAATATAAAAAAATGGCCGCCAAAGTTTTCGCTATAACAAACTACAAAATTTGTGAAAAAAATCTTGTATACAGCCTCCTATTCTGAATAGAAAAATTCCGAACCAAAAAAATGCCGCATTTTCGCCATATTGGATTTATAAAATTTTTTTTATAAAAAAATCCCATTTTTGCGGAAAAATGGTGTGGACCAGTCTACCAAATTTCATACAAATCGGTTTAATAAGTTAGGAGCAATTCTTGAATATACATCCGTACTTACCCACAGACACCAAGAAATACGCACTAATTTTAAATTTTAAACAAGAAAACACCTTTTGAAAAATGTTTTTGCGGTAAATTGTTCCTTATAGATTCCTCTTGGAATTACGTATAAATGGTTTGCAGTTATTTGAATGCAAGACACGTACAAAGGTGAAATATAAAATATTGTCAAAAAATGAATCTTATATCTTTCTGATACCTATATAACAGTCTAACAAAAATCTGACCGAAGTAAAATATGTGGTCAAAACCCGTCAACTATTGAGTGACAACGGTTTCAATTACTTACTACTAAGTATACGCAACATAAAATATGTAAAAGGTTTTATGAATATATACATAGCTACATATCTGTAGGTGTATGTGATAAGGTTTAATAAAATATTAGCAAAGCTTTATTACCTAGAGCAAGAATTTGTTTTCGTATCCATAGAAGCATACAAGATTTGTGAACTTCTGGTTTTGTCAGTTAATTATGGAAAAATAACAGACAGCAATATATAACTGACGTACATGATATTAAATACTCTAATCCGTAAAACAAATGTTAAATATATTCTGCGGAATAAACAAAATTCAATTAATATTTTATATATGGCAGAAAGCGTTGAATACTTTAAAATTAACAGAACATATTTTACAATTCCTCTCGTCGACAAAACTTACGAGAATGTTCCTTCTATAATACAATTATATAGGAATTTAATTCGATTTCATAAAAGAATTGTGTCCTGAAATTACCAGTACCATAGTAATACAACTAATCCATTTAATTTTCTACAGGAAATAAATTTAATACAATTTTATTTCAAAATAAAATTGGTCAGTTTCATATTGTCACGGTTAATTTAGGGCGGAGCGTTGTTCTCTCCGAGTGACATGGGTGAGAGGGGACTTTTACTTTGTATTGCATAGCAATACCCTGCTCACAATAATAGGTACCCGAACTCCTTTGTTATTTTATAAGATAGCAATTTAGTTTAGCTACTTCTAGTAAAGTTATTAATTGAATAGTTGATGCGGAAAGATCTAATCTAAATCTCCCAGTTAGCCCACTTAATTTAAAATAAAACACTAGGTCGGACCGTTGCTAAGTTGGACGTGCCGTTTAGATTTAATTGTGCCTTTCGTGGCTGAGCAATTACTGGTAACGAGAATCCTTAACAATAGTCATAAGCCTTAATAATGCAGGCAGCAGAAATGAAACAGTTAGTAAACATAATTAAATTACATTGGCCGTTAAAAATGTTTACATGAAATCCAGTGACATGCTCATTCATTCCCATACCCAAAATAAAATAATCAACGCTTTGGAATAAATAAAATAGATCAACACTTGAATAAAAGTGGCTTTATGATTTGTTCAGTTACATCAAATAAATGATAAACTGGGTACTTACAGATTTTGCCGCTGTACACAAAAATGTATTGATTATTTTGGAGTAAAGCACCAGTATCTTAAGTATTTATTTATATTTCTTTTGGCTCTACACTGATCAACAAACGTGTTACTAATTACACTCGACTTTACTTTATTCATCAAAATTATACTCTTGTTAATTTATCTGAATTATTCCCAAAAATATTAATGCTAAGTTCACCGCTCTACATTAGACGAATTCATAATAAAATACTTTTTATTAGATTTTAATTAGACATTATTTTATATTTTATTTAATAATTAATCTAATATTATTTTATTCCGGATTGTTACTTCGCTACTTAGTTGGACATTACGACGTTCGGCGCATGCCCAAAATTACTATCCCTATACTAGAACTGGGCATCGTTTTATACATACTTTCCGCATACCGATATGAATATTTTCGTCATGATTAATCAACACATTCTAAAATCTTCGCTATTCCTCTCTTCTAGTAAAATACATTTAGGTAATGTATTCCACTTATGTATCTATACTGCTGTCAGGTTAATTACCTTTTATCGTAATTGAGGACAATCAAATCATATGTACCTCTGGTACCTACTAATAATTTCCATGCCGCTTCCATTCATTTTTTGTCAATCAATTAAGCGTCTTTAAGCCAAACCTCCTAAATATTCATTTCTTCCGATAACTGGAACGCTATACACCTCGGAAACACTCTAGTTCCATTGGAACTTAATCTATTTCTATACTGTAATTCTGAACTAATTAAGATGCTTTTAAAATGTAATCACGTTATATTTTACATCACAAATAGAAGCTTGAATGATTCTCTAACTGTTAATTTCTACTTGTCGGGCTTTCCACTAGCATATAACATGTTTACTGTTAACAAATCTTCACAAGGTCTATGCGCCCTGAATTACTTTTATGTTTTATAAGTATTGCATGTTCAATCTTTCTAGTCTCAAACTTAACAGGAACGTGGACAAATCTCCACGATACAATATCTTACAAATATAACGTGAAAGTTGAATTAATAGAATCAATAAAGCATATAGTTAAAGAATAGAAATTTATTGTAATATATACAACCTATAATTGTTGACATAAATAACATGATTACTGATATTAGTATAGGAGTGTTACTAATCTAACTTGAACCAAAATATTTAAAAATAACTTGATGTATTATATTCTTATATATAAATATTTTCAATTTATATATCACAAATATTACATAGTAGCCCAGCATATAAGATATGGAATAATAAAAGCAGATATAGACATAGAATAAGCAGAATTGTCCTTTACTAATTGCCTGACTATTTATAATCTCACCCGCACACGTAAAGCTTGAACTCAAAAGGACTCTACGATTTGTTAGAAGAGCTCAAAATGTGTTGCATATTAGACGCATTCCAAATATGAAAATGATACGAGAGACGTTTCTAAGTTTTTGTAGTAGATACGCTCTAATTTAAATTTATGATAGAATTAACGCTTCTGGACCATCATGAGACGACACATTTAGTGTAAGATTTGCTGTGTTTTTCTACTGGCTTTTAAAAATATTATATTTATTTTTTAATTTAAATATTCAATTCGTACAGAAAAACTAGGTCCATCAGCACGCCCAAATTTATAACATCAGGTAAATAAAAATGGTACTTTGCAAGTAACATTAGTCTATATACAGAATATTCACAAAGAAAATTTTTAAAAAACATAAGGTTGTACATTTGCGGTGCTTGATCCTGTTAAAATCATTGCTTATGCACCTAACAATTTTGTACGCCGCTGTGTCATAAATCTGTAACAACAGATGTTATAATGTTATGAGTACATATAACAAACACAATAAAACTCGCAAAATTTATAATACCGACGATTAAGGTCCCAATAAATCAAAATCCCGACAAAGTGAAATCCTTACAACCACATCTTCTATTCAATTGTTTATTATACATAAGATGTATATATACATTACATACTTAAAACCATTGTTATAAATATTAAAATCATTTCAAGATAGTAGTAGTTAAAAATGATAGTTTGAGCAATAATAGCTTTCTCATTTTCCCAGAGAGAGCGCCACAGTCGCAAGATGGCGGCTGAAAATGTAGAACTTTTTATGTCGGTAATGTCGTGAACCTACGTTAGTACCTCCTCGATAGACTAACCTACATCAAGAGAGGATGCTATTTGTACCACACACTTGTAAATATATACCGGATGAAGTCATACAGTAATTAAAGTACAGTAAGTATTTCTATATATGTAAGTTGAAAATAATTAAAATTTGATTTACTCTGTATACTAGCCTGTAAATAAAAATAAAAACGCATGCATTAGTAAGGCGGCGATCAGTTTGCAATTCAATATGCAGACCAGGACCAGTTGTCAAAATGACATAAGTACATGATTGCGGGACGCAGTTGTATATTTTTTAATGCACTGTTCCTTATGAGATAGATTGAATTGGTGACAGTGCTGTGGGTGGCTGTGTTAGTGACCGTGCTGAGGGTAGAGACGTGCGTCGGTAGTCGGGGGAGTACACCGGTGAGCATTCAAATTACTAGGAATATTAGAAAAGGAATTACCCAGCTTGTTGAACCAAAATATTCTGCTAAGGTTGAATCGAGAAACTAGAAACAGAATATGGAATAGTACAAAACGTGTTTAAGTGGTCAATACAATTTCCGAAAATTTTGTGCAGCAGTCTATAACTTCTGGGCCAATAGTCACTCTACCGGGACTTGGAAAATGCGGAACCCACCCCCCTCTCTGTTTTTTAATTTCTACTTCATGTATTCGTGCTTAGAATTTACATTCTTTCTCGAGAAATTCTATTATTTGTTCATCTGAAGAAAATAGATTGCAGTGTGAGGATTTTTAAATCTTTTATATTTAGTAATATATATCAACATATAATCAACAAACAATGTCATATACAGTTTTAAATATTTGGAACACATATTTGGTAGCTAGCACTGACCACTTGATTGACTGAAGGCTGTCGTCAAATGTTCTAAGGGCTAAAATAGGAAAAAATAAAATAAAAAGTAATAAAATAAGAAATAAAAGCATCCAAAAAAGAATTGGATGCATTGTATGAGAGAGTGTGGGGGGATAGAATGGATGGAAGAAGAAAGACTGATTGGGGAGAATTGGAGAAGTATGGGACAGGATGGGACTGGAGAGAATATAATGGAAAGGTTGATTAAAGAAATTATGAGTAAAGTGAGATAGAATTAGTGCACGGGAAAAGAGTGTGGAATTAAGGTTATACTAGGAATAAAGTTGTAGCTAGAGAGATCATGGTGTGTGAAGGAAGAAAATGAAGGGGCGGAACTTCAGGGTATGGAAGGGAAGAGGAGAAGAGTAGGTAGATATGGGCGCCTTTCCCGACTTGGACTTTCCTTCGCCTTATGAGGGTAAATTCGATTAAGAATTTATATGGATTTATAGCTTTTGGGTTATTATGATTAGGTTATGGGATTATTTTATATTTTATTTTAGTTCTATAATTTAGTTATTGAATAATAGATTTAAGTTGTAAATGTATTACCTGAATTAAGATGATTTGTATGCCAAATGAAGGTTATTATTATTATTATTATTACAAAAATTGCGCAAAAAAATCAAGAATGATGTATCATGATTAATGAAGGTAATTTTTTAACACATATCCTGTATTTATACACATTTGGTGTGAGAGATAAGTTATGAATCTGGGTCCGAAGTCGTCATTCGTTTTATTCCAAGAAGGGTCTAATATTCAAAGTGATATGCTAGTTTCGCATATGGATGCTGTGATTTGAATAGTTGCTACTATTTGTAAATGTTCTGTAGGGAAAATGAGGAATATATATGTATGTTTGCGCCGCCTATTTATATTCCACACTTGGAATTATCTATTTCATGTATGTCGCAAATATTATCGTGTTTACATAAATTTTGTATACAGATTATATTACTTGTAATTTCTCCTACTGTCGATTCGTTAAGCTTAAAGTTGTTTAGTCAATTTATTGAAATCAGATTAATTTAGCTTAATTCCTCTAAATATTTTAGGAAAAGTAATATTTTATATATTATGTATTTTATAAATAACCATTAAACACAATGTTCATAATTGCTTTTTTTTTACAATAAAACACAATGAAAATAATGTTTATAACAGAATCTTCTGCCACCTATAATACATATCCAAAATGTTTTCTAATCCAAAACCTCCGTTATAGGTCACTATTTTCGGTGACCATTATCTGAAAACAGGTAGCTGGATTAGGGAACAAATCATCAACTATATTGGGGCCAAGGGTTTTTTTTTTAATTCAGACTGATTTCCGATGAAGCTGCCTCTATTTATACTAAATTTAACCGATATCCCACACTATTGGATGCATCGGGCATCCTTTGTCTTTTGAAGATTCTCCACTCCCTACGCAAAACAAAAAAAAAGATATCGGTAGCTTTTCTAGGTTAATTTTTAATTCGCAACCATTCTTTTTGACATTCCCGACCGCAATTTTGGAGCTATGAAAAAACAAACTGTTTTTCAGACAATATTTACACAAACTGTTTTTCAAATATAGAAAGCTGTTGAAAGAACCAACTTCAACAGCAAATTCGCTTCAATTTACTTCTGGTGAGGTGAGGTAGGAGTGTTAGAGAAAATATTTTGGATAACTGTATAAATAATACTTACTTCTGTTGCTGTTCCAAATTACGTGTACCCCACAGTTATTCTTTCGTTTGTGGTTACAAAGGAAAAAAGCAATTGTCCGTAGAATTGGAACTATTTGACATGTAATTATGCGAATTCATTTCTATTCCCAAAATAGAATCGCATATTACTTTCAAGGACTGCTCCTCGCAGAGACACATGTCTAGGGCCCAGTTTTTTGAAGGGCCTGGTCGAACTGTCTATTTTGAAAAGATTTGTAAATAAGTTAGTTTGCTTTTCTCTTGGACAACTGTTTTTTTTATTGCTACTTTATTTTTAATCGGCAAAAATAAAAGGAGCAATAATATACTTTAAAAAACAAAGTACAATGTAAGAAGGTGTCATTGAACTTTAGTTTTGAATTTAACCCAATTTTAACTAATGAGAACTTTACTTTTGTAATGAGTTGGCTACTTCTTCAGAGGATAACCAACTCATACGTCCTTTGAAATTGAATTGTCCTGACTAGTCGCGAGTCCGATGGAGATCAGCATAGAATCCGATGAGGTGTTCCATGTCCAGACAACAGAAGCTCCCTAAAACTTACCCAGTTGAGCACCAGTACCTATGTACGGATAAGTTCACAGGATGTGCATATGAATGAAAATCTTATATAACAACAAGAAAGCATTCTAAAATATTTGTATCATTTTTTTAGACCATGTAATAAATATAAGTATTTGTTTATATCATAAAAAGTCAAGTATTCCAAAATAACAATTCACTCAGTTCATGAATATACCATAGTACGATAATCACCGAAATTGCCCAGCACTATTTTAACAATTTAGTATGTTGAAACAATAATTAAGTTAAATTATTACTTTTAATAATAATGCAAGGTTAAATATGAAACAAATAAACAATATATCTATATGAAGTTATATCATACGATAATAATAAATTAAATCCTCACAGCAATTCAAAAAAATATTATTTGGATATAATACTAAGTTGAAAATCTATTACTTTGAGAAGCTATTATTCAAGCGTAGATACCAAAAAAAAAACCAATATATCTTTATCAGAGTATTATAAGTTCAAACAACTATTCTTATATAAAACAGTCTGAAGCAAGCCTAAGTATTCCCACGAAAAATTCTTTTGTTACTTTAAGTAATCTTAAGAACTGCCACCGTATATAATTACACATTAAAATGGTTAGCACAAAACACATACACAACAATAAAATAAGGAATTCCTTACAACACATAACAATTTGGATCATCGTTATATATCAATTATCACAGCACTTAAATGATCTTCGGCAATATCAAGATCACAATACCTGAAGAGTAAATGTATATATTTTATTGCAGTAAAATAGGTTTCATAAATCAGATGCAAGAATTAGCTTCCTAACACATGCAAAAATGTGAGGGTAATATCAGTTTAAATTAATTAATTTAATCAAAACATAATAATTTGTTCTGCCTCTGACTAATTAAGCCTGGTTGGGCACAACATTAAATTTAGTAAATGAATGAAATTTAAGTAATCTTCAAATCCATAAGAAACGATATATAGTTTCCTAAGGATTCAAGATTAATTCTTCCCCTGAACTCTAAATGCATAGCATAAAACGGCATAAAGCGGACTGGCAATAATTATATAAACACAGCATGGACCTAAAGTAAACAAAGATACGTAAACTTCTTGAAATTGACTGCGTTACTAGCAAATTCCAGGAATACAATTGGTATTCATCTTACGGACGTGATTCACAGGAAATGCCACTACATTCTGCAGCTGCAGCACTATCTGAGATAAACGTCCAGCTTGGCCCAGTTTTCAGCCTGACAAGTGGTCAAGTTGCACGTGGCGAAAAAATCTCATTCTTATAAAAATCTAATTATTTAATTAGCCATAATTTGGCTTGTAGTTCTTTCAAAGGATACACCAAAAAGAACCCACCTTGCGTAGCAATTGCGAAATAGCCATAGTCTTCCCCACCATTCTAGCCTCATACCATGGACAAAGATACGATTCCGGAAACACATTTCCTTACAACAACTCTAACTTTGCAGGTTTTAGATCGGCTAGAAATCGACAATTAAATTAACAAATACGAGCAGGGATAGAACAGTCGTCGTTAAAACTCCTAAATCATGACGAGACATTACTACGCTTAATTTGAATCCCTTATTTGCAACTCTAACAAAACCAGTCATATATGATTTGCGCAGTAGTACTCGCAACGTGAACCAATTTTATACAAGCGTGCTGTCAGCATACAGAATCAGCCACCAGTGTCAAATACAGATTCCTGTTGACCTCATTCTGTCATAATAATCAGCTGGTAAAACGAACGTAATCTGACATTGAACAGAACACAAGCATTGCCAAGCAAAACAACGACAACTCGTACAATAAAAGATTAGCCAGTAGATTAATGTTGTAGATTAAATACATAGTACAATTAATTCATGGTCGATACTACATAGTACATCATAAGATCCTGACTATGTAAGTTTAGTTAAAAGGGTAACTAACTGTGAACAACAATTTTCCTATTGAAGGGCAGTCCGCAATTTCCTATTTTAGGTACCAGCCAGGTTTAGATTACTTCGGAGCCTAGACTATATTACTAAAAATTTCCCCTTAATATTACATACTAGGAATATAAATGAGCTAACGTGGAATATACTTCTGAAAGACAATAACAACAAATATCCTACACGTTGTAACTAATAACTCTCAATTAAAATAACACCGTAAGTACACCATACATTATAACTAGGTATCTTTTACAATAGGTCTATTATTTCTTACCTTCATAATATATGTAACATTCTTAATATTTCTTAATTCGCGCAATAGTCTGCACCTGTCTTATTATTTATAACATGCTCTCAACAGAGACATGTTACACTATCCAGATGAATATAACACAGTTGTAGAAATCAGCATCATTTTACGCTCCAAAGTTTTTGAATAAACTGCCTGATAATATAATATCACTATCCGATAAATTGTATGTTAGTGAGTCAAAAATATACTAACAAATGGAATTTTCTATTCACCTGATGAGTTCCTAAGTCGAGAACAAATTTTGCTGGAACTGGAACGTCTTTGCAGACAGTAAGAGATTATGGTAGACCTATAAAAATTAAGGTAATAAAAAAGGACATTGAAGTGACTACATTAATTTGTAATATTTAGTAAATCTGTGTTGTGTTACTATGTTATTACGTATTTATGATTTAATTCAATTTTTGTTTTTGTGACGAATGAAAACTTAGGTATAATGTAGAGTTACTTTGGTATCATCACAATAGAGATATATAAGAAATAAATCTATATCGTGGGCGTACAAGGAAAATCAGCTCAAAACTGGTACGTCTCTAGGTCTAGACATAACATTGTGTTGATGATTGTAAGTCATCGTTATTTTAAATTTATATTAACTTTTCAAGTTGGTAGTTAACTATCAACTATACTGCGGCGGCATACAATTGGACTTTTAAACGTCTAATATCTAGAGGTTCAATAAAAAGAAAATATTTTAAAAACTATTTGATTTAATAGGCTGAAACTTTCAGATTTCTGTTAAGTTAACCGTTGTCAATCTAATCAGATCAGGTCACTATGAAGATCTTTTTTCTACACACTTTAAGATACCCCTAAAAAAATTTCCTTAAACTGTAACAGAACGCGAGTATGTTCTTGAGCTGCCATCGATAAAATAACCATTTGTTTGCGATCATGGATTTAAATCACCACCTTGAATGGTTAACTTTCAACAAAACGACAGCGAAATAGGCTTAGCAGATTTTCCATATATTGGAACGTACCACAATATCCTCGTACTGGGATTCAATCGGCTAGTGGTATGCAATGAGGTTGTCTTCCCGGGCTAGCGTGGATACACCTCAGCTAAGCAGCATCCAATCCCGGACGATGTTACTGAGACAACTACTATTGGTCACCAGTATCATACAGAAGAAGAGAGTACAAAGGAATGTGCACATAAATAAAATTCCCATATAACATTTAACAGCCTTTTTTATACATGCTATTTATTCGATCACAGTTATAGCATGATATATGGGCTAATAAAAATTTGTAAAAATAAATATAAAAGCGGTGCAATAGACAACTTAAAAAATGATTGATTCATACGGTGTAATTACCTTTGAATTCCATCCTAACCTGATATATTTTAAAAATTTTAAAAATAATAGTTGTTGAACAATACGACACATAACATAACATAATCACACCAAATGGTTCTTTGGGTTTACGCACTATGTTTCCTTCAGCCCAGTAGGATTATGATTGTTATTTGCACTTAAATAACATCAGGCGTAAACGACAAGTTAAATTTATTGTTGTTATGTAAATAAATGTTTAAAAGTATTAATCTTTAAATCAACAACATAAACAACTGTTCAAGAACTTGTTAAATATTAAACGAAATGCAACTGTAATATTCATCCTAAACAGTTAAGTAATGAAATGTTCAAAATTTATTTTAGACAAATATAGCAATAAAAAAATTACATGCATCAACAGTTACAAAAAAAATATGATAACCCTTTCTCTTATTAAATGCGGCCAATATCTGTTACAACGGACTTGCAAATGAATTTAAATTTACGCGGACCAAAGATAATACTAGTAAATAAATTTGTGTGAAACATTCAATAAAAATAAGGTTAGCAACAAATACAATTTAAAGCATCATTCCAGAAATATTTAAAAAAAGACATAATACTCGAAACAGTTTTCACTGCTAGCACCTAGTAACGAACGACCAGATCCAACGTCAAACCACAAACAGATGGAACACCATGACGATGGCCGTGGTCTCAACGCAACCCAATCTTTCACACTAGCACGATGGCACCTTGGACAGCTCACCCAGCCATGAACAACATAACCGGTGCCTGTGCGGTAAAACTGCAAAGGCTAAAATCCACGCTGACAAGATAAGCGTACTCTATTCCGTTAAACCACGATAGTTTCGCGCTGCAAGAGCTGCAAATCAGTAACAACTCTCTAATTATAAATGGCCTCCTGCTAATGGCTCATATATAAAAATGTGCACAAAATAGCGATCTCAAAACCATGCCGAACTTTCACAATCAATACACTTACCAACAGAGCACTAAAACACCACGATGGTTTCGAATTAACGAAAACCAAACCCCATTCCCCTCGATACTTTAGTTTTTTTTAAGCTCTGATTCAATTAAAATTATAATAGTTTTTACTCTGAAATAGATTTGCCTTTTTGACACCTTCAAGTGTTCAAAGGAAAAGACTCCTTCCCGAAATTATATTTCTTCTTATTGAAAGTAAAACTCCCAATAATTTAGAATCTTTTTATAGCGATAAGAATAATATTATCTATAAGTATCCTTTATTAATTTATTTGTGCAGCGGGTTATTTAACATTAAACAAAATAACTCAATTACAAAACAAAACAATTTCTTATAATTAATCCTTTTTACTTTCTTATCAATTAATAATTGTACGACATTTTTTACAAGTTGAGGTTGAAAGATAGATATAGTTATAATAGTTCTATAATTTTCATTAGTTGAGCTTGTTGAATTATAAATTTAAATATATTTTAGAAACAATAAATTATCATGAAATATTCTGGAAACAGCGAAAATCAAGAAGTACAAGTAGAAAAGTCAGAAAACAATGAAAATACAATTGAAGTAGTATAAATGAAAAATATAGTAGGCAAAGACACACCAGAGGTTGAGAAGAAACACGAAAATGCAATTAATGAAGTAGAAATACAAAATATAGAATAATAGTTTAATTTTTGAAAATTTGGACATTTATTTATGGCCCTTAAATTTAACAAAATAGATCATGTGTTGATCCAGAGAAGACATCCCACAGGTACTTTGGACGTTAGGGCATGTAGAGGGCCCGACGCAGATACTGATCACTATATGGTCTTGATCATGCGCACACAAAGGATCTCTATGGCAAGGATTAGCAGAATGGAAAGCACCAAATACTTTAAACTCGAAGGCGTTATAAAAAGTGCTGATCTGCGCCTAGGATTTCAGCAAAAGAGAGAAGAAGAAATCCAGAACAACCTCGCTCCTGGGTATGAACATCCTAAAGAACATTGATACGACCTTAAGAGTGTATTGTTCAAGGACACAGATGAGGCGCTTGGCTATAATAACAACACTAGGAGGAACGGATAGTTCAAACATCACTGTGAGAGAGACGAGATTGAATGAAATCAGGCTAGGAGGAAAATATTGCAGAGAGATGCAAGAGCAACCAGATTAGCTTGAAACAGCAAAAGAAAAGCACTCAAGACCTTGTCCAGTTACAAAAAAAAAAAGCTTGAGAAACAGAGGCTTAAAGAACTAAAGAAAGGCTCTAGCGTCCAAGACACTCAATCTTTCGAGATGGAGGACGTCACATACGGGAATGGGGCGAAGCCTACTCGGAATGAGGTAGAGAGGCCATAAAGAAAATGGCAAGAACCGGCTGCGGGAGGAGGCCGACTCTCGGCAAAAATGTTCAAGTATGAAAGAGCAAAACGCAGCGATGAAAGGCATAAACTTATTTAAAACATTTAGTCAAAAGAGGAAATGCCAGAAGAATGGAATATGTAAGTTATTGTACCTCTACATTGAAAATCCGATAAGATGCATTGCGGAAACTGTAGAGGGATATCGTTACTCAACGTATGATAGATTAATAGAGAAGCTGCTATCGGGATATGTCAATGTCGGTCTAGACCTGGAAGGACGACGACAGATCAGATGTTTACTCTACGGTAGATTCTGGAGAAGATTCTGGATGAATACAACATAACGATCCACCAGCTGTATGTCGGTTTTAAAACCACCTATGACACTGGATCTAGCCAGCAACTCTACCATACGATGCAGGAACTTGGTGTACCACTGAAACAAACCAGTTTGTATGAATAATGTTGCCCCATACGAATCGGTTACTAAAAGTACATGAGAAACTTTCCGAGCAATTTAATATCTACATTGGTCTAAAGCAAGGGGACTCATTATCAAGTGCCATTTGAAATATCGCCTAGGAATACAACATGAGGAAATTATAAACAAACTCGGGAGGCACTATGTTTAATAGAATACCCCAGAGTCTCCTCTTCACTGAAGACATTGCTATGATAGCCACACACACAGATACCTAAACAAGAACGTACGAACCCTCGAGAATCAAGCTAAGAAAATGGGGCTACACTTCAACAAGGACAAGAAAAAATGCACGATATACACTAGGATCTCAATTAGGTGACGGAAAACTAACAATTTCAATAGTTACCAAAGTCGATGCATTATTCTAATATTTGGGAGTCATCCTAACACACGACAATGAAGTACACGACGAAATCAACCAAGAGCAGCTGCCGAGAACCGGTGTTTCTTTAGCTTCCAGAAACTACTTAAGTCTACCCTTGCTTCTAAAAAACTTAAACTTTTGGTGTATAAAACCATTATCAAGCCAGTGGTCTTGTATGGCTCAACAACCTGGACTTTCACGAAGAAAGAAGCTGTTAAAACATAATGGAAATGTGAAATGTATCAGAAGTACAAGTGCCGGATTCGAGTAATAACAGTTGGAGGTACCAAATTGGAGCTGTGCACGGAGTTCAGTTTGGACACATGGCTCAAGTAGAAACTTTGTAGATGCATGATGTCTATGAAGATAGTGTAATAAATAATCAAGAAGCATCACAATATATAATATTTAATGCTTGTAGACTTAGCCAAGCTGCTGCAGGATATATTGTGAATATCCAAAAAAAAAAAAATGATATGAACATTAGAATAAGAAAACAACCAACAACCAGCGCCTGAGAGAGGAAAGTCCTTCACAATATTTTTGCTGTTGTGCACAATTACCGGCAAATAAGAACCAATAAAATACTGGAACACCTCTATAATGCTCCATCGATCATAGCTGACATCAAGGTAAGAAGACTACGATGGCTCGGCTATGTCCAGAAAATGTAAGATCACCGGTTGCCAAAAAAAGTTCCTAACTCAAGATCTGAAGAGAGAAGATCCGTGGGCCGCTCTAAACTTAGATGGCTGGATGATATTGAGTTGGAAATTGGAGACCGTTGGCTACCCGGAGAGAAGACTGCCGAAAATCTGAAGTAGATAAGGCCCGGGTTCTTAATGAACAATGGTGCCACCGAAGTGAAATAAGTTTAAATTTAACAACATGCATGCAATGTTATTTGCTTAAAAATAAACCATCGTCAAATATCGCTAAAACCGCTAAAAGAAAACCGCTAAAAGACACCACTAAAAAAGTAGTGACAGAAGGTCGAAGAACTGTAATTCGGCCATTAATGAAAAATATTTTTACTCGTAACAAGAAGTTTTCTCCATTAAGAGAAAACTTGAGCGAGAATGGTTAGTCTATAACCTAAGAAGTAAAATAATTTACTGCTATGCTTGCAATATATTTGCGATCAAAAAACCACCTTTACATAAAGTTACTTGAACTGGAAAAATGCAAACCTAAGAGTAAAAGTACATGAAAATTCTACAGATCATAGGCATTCTATTGAAATTTTGATGACAACAAATTCAGTTGAGCAACGTGTAGATACTGTAGTATCTATCTAAAAAAAGTATTTTGAAGAATAAAAAAATACTGGAGAAAAGGACTGCTGCGAGTAGCAACAATAAAATTTGTAGCTAAAAATTCTCTTGCATTAAATGGCTCTAATGAACTCTTTTATGGATGTTATAGCGGGAATTACATTGGAGCACTAGAATATTTGGCAGAATTTGATGAGTTTTTACCATCGCATAAAGAACGATTATAGATCAGCTGGAAAATGCAACGTGAGTTATCTTTCTTCAACTATTTGTGACGAATTTATTCAAATATTGGACGAGAAGATGTTAGAAACATATGCGTAAGAAGTTATAGCTGGTAGCTGCTAAATATTTTCTAGCTGCTATAATAATTGACTCCTGATATAAAGCGTAAACCAATTACCTTTTATATTATGCTATTTATCAGAAGATGGAACCCCAACCGAGAGATTTTTAAATTTATTCCCATTTATTGTCACTCAGGGGAATCACTAAAAATCATTAAGTTTTGAAGATTAGGATATTACTAATTGTAGAGGACAATAAAGCCAGTAAAATGCAGCAAATATGTTCGGCAAATACAATACGCTCCAAAACCGCATTAAAAGACATAGTGAAACGCCCATTACGTCCAATGTGATTCGCATTCATTAAGTCTTGTAATAAATAGTGCTAGTGAATCATGCTTGAATGCAATAACATATTGTAATTTACTGGAAATCATATATACCTTTTTTCCGTCTTCTACTTATAGGCGGAACATTTTAGAAAAAAGTTTTGCCGCAAATAATTAACATTTTACAGTAAAAAAATTATGTACTAAGAGATGGTCTTGTAGACCTGATGTACTTAAGGAAATGAAGGAAAGTGCTCCTTTTGAAATATTTTTAGACAAATCTCAAAAATATTCTGTTAAAGAAGAAACGCTTGAAATAAGAAACAAAATGAATACTTTAGGATTCATTTAAATGCAACAAGTAAATACTTGCAAAATCCTATTTTGCCACTCTCGTCTAGAGTAAACATTTTTGACAATTTATATGAGTACGCTAATAGTTTATAAAAATTTATTTCTGGAAATAGAAACAAAGGCATTAAGATGTCAGAAATAAAAGTTTATTCTGACTGAGGAAGATGTAAGTTTATTTCGGGGCCAGGAAATATTTAAGCGAAATTGTTTTTTCGTAATTTGTGATAAAATACCTCTTGTATTAATAGTTAGGAGCAAAGGTAACAAAGTTATTAAAACTTTTTAAATTCTTCATACAGACATAGCTGACGACGACGATGTGGACGTATCAATTAATACCGCATATCTAAAAAAAAAATAGTACAGTGACAACTTTGATACTAAAGAATTGTTGCCATTTAAATTAATTTGCAAAAGCCAAAATTTAATGTTGCCATCTGAAATGCTGCAATTTATAGAGAGCACAAAGATAGTGTCACGATAATTTAGGGCGGAGGGTTGTTCTCTCCGACGTGACATGGGTGAGAGGGGACTTTTATATGGGTTACCATAGCAATCCCATGCTCACAATTATAGGTACCCGAACTCCTATGTTATTTTATAACACAGCACTTTAGCTACAGCGTTTAGCTACTTCTAGCAAAGTTATTAATTAAATAATTTATGCGGCAACATCTAATTTAAATCAAACAGCCCACTTAATTTAGAATAAAACACTAGGCCGGACCACCGCTAAATTGGACGTACCGGTTAGATTTAATTGTGCCTTTCGTGGCTTACTAACGTCAATCCTTAACAATAGTCATAAGCTTTAATGATTCAAGCATCAGAAATGAAACAGATATTAAACTTATTGGCGGCTAAAAATATTTACATGTAATCGAGTGACATGCTCATTCAATCCCATACGTAAAATAAAGTAATCAACGCCTTGCAATTAATTATATAAATCAACACATGAATAAAAGTGACTATATGATTTGTTCAGTTAGATCAAAGAAATGTTAAACTAGGTACTTACAGATTTTGCCGCTGTACACAAACATTATTTTAGAGTAACGCACCATTATCTTAATTATTTATTTGTATTTCTTTTGCTTTACCTTGGTCAACAAACTTTTTACTAATTACACTCGACTTTACTTTATTCATCAAAATTATACTCAAGCTAATTTATCTGAATTATTCCCAAAAGGTATTAATGCTAAGTACCGCCTTAAATTAGACGAATGCATAATAAAATACATAATAAATTTATGATCACACTTTAAGACATGACTTTATTTTTTATTTAATTATTATTCTAATATTATTTTATTCCGGATTATTATTTCGCAACTTAGTTCGACGTTATAATGTTTCGCAGACGCCCAAAATTACTATCTCTTACTGCTGTGAGTGAACTCATGATTGAGTTGTATCTCATTAGCTCATTCTAGAATATTTTGTATAACACCTGTGTGACATCGGTCAACCGTGTTCCCATACATAGCTTCTATGTACAATTGATTTGTTTAATATGTAATTAATTAGCATAGGGAATAATCAATAACTAATATTTATCTTCGTACATTGATCATGAAATAGATCTGTAATAAGTTACCCGATGATTGTCCCCTTATCTAAAATGTTATTTACAATGCTAAACCTTTTATGGCGTCTAATAGTTTTAACCTATTCACCTTATTTGTGAGTACTTAATGCGCAATCCTTTTACATCAACCTAAACAGGAACGTGGACAAATCTCCACGTTACAATAGTATCAACATTTCCAAATATAGAAATATTTTTGTGAATAAATTTAACTTTTCCTATATTAAATGCATTTCGTGGAAGATCATTCTCAGTATTAAAATGTGTAAAAAATTATTTACGAAACACACTGGGTGTGATAATTTTTCTGAATTAAAGACTAGAAAACAGAATTTTTAAACAAAGTTTATTCATATTTATATACTTATCTTTGTTAGACATTTTATAAAATAAATTTTTATAATAAATTTTTTTTAAATTTATAAATAAACTATAATAGTTGTCTTAAGCAGGTAATCGATCGAAAATTGCGAATCATATATGAGAGACTACAAAGGTAGAAAAAATT